>OVAY01000527.1:0-54182 GCA_900406395.1 Kernera saxatilis
TAGTTAAGTCTATTGCAAGTGTTGTTGATTGTTTTTACTTACCTGGGTTATATGCAAGGAATCTAATGGCCACCCAACCACCTGACGGCACACCAATAGTGTTCCTCTCTATCGGGTCGACAAGATTGAAGCTCTGAGGATCCTTGTTGGAGTCAAAATTCCCAAACCCTTGGCCAACAACAAAGAAATTGAATCCGTGAAGATGAAGAGGGTGGCGTTCAGCACCGAGGATGCTAGTGTCTTGCATCACCAGCTCCACACTGGTGTTATAGGGCAAGACAACAAGCTTTGTTCCATTGCTAACCATTGTGTTATTTGGTGGGTTTCCGGTGTAGTTAAACGGTGATGGATCACGCGGAAAATCTGGGGAATATACTCTGTGAGACTGTCCAAAAAAGTGAGATTGCAGGAGAGCTGTTGTTGGCATAGCGAAAGAGACATTGTTAATTGAGGCGGCAAACATTGATCCGTTAGGTCCCTGGCATGTCTGGTTATGATGGTTGCATGGGTTTGTTCCCAAACCCACTGTGAAAAAGAATTTCTGATCAATCTTTTTAGGCACATTTGCAGGAAATTTCTCTGTGTTCAAACTACGTAGCTTATTGCTGAAAGTGGTGGCAAAATTTGTGTCATTCAGAGCTGGAAGCACTTGTTTAAACAGCTAAAGGTTCTTGATTGAGGTTTTTGAGGGAGTGCCGTTGACACTTTTTGATGGTTCGTATTCTAAGATGCCTGCAACAGTAGAGTTATCAAATGTTCCTTGACCTGTGACATATGGCCTTGCAGCCATGAAGAATGAGGCACCCGGATAGCGAGGTTTTGTCTTGAGCAGGACGTTTGTGGTCTGACCGGGAGCAATTAAGATGGTGTCAGTTTCAAAGGGCTTAACATAGATTGCATCAGCTTCAACAACAGTAACCGTATGATTTGCAATGCTGAAGAAGAGCTCGTCATTAAGTGCAGCGTTGATTAGTCGTAAAAGGTATGTTTTCCCTGGCTTTACCCGGAGTCTAAATGTATCTGTTTATCAATCAAAACCTTGATTAGCTCGTACTGATTAAAGATAAATTGAGACATTAGGAAACACATTAGTGGCACAACACAACACCTTTAGCTGAGCAATTGTATAATGGTCCAGGTAGTCCATTGATTGTGTATGCATCAGAAACATTTGGACCACCTCCTGTTTGTGCCTGGCTAATGATTGCCTCAGGATCTGAGTTAAACCACTCCCCTGAAATTGAACGGATTAAGTTTTATATTAGCTAATCTAGGTTCCCGGAATTCTGTGTCGACTTGTCTCAGGCTTTGGTAAATTAGCCAGCATCCTTACCAAAGATCATAGGAACTTCTTTGTAAGGTTTGGCAAACGGGTAAGGAACACCACGTTTGGGAAGAATGATGAGTGGGCCGTAGATTGTTGCTCTTAGCCATGAAATGTGGGCATGATAAAACAGTGTACCTCTCTGACCAACAATGGTATAGTTGTAGACATAGCTTTGTCCTGTCTGAATAGGGCATTGTGTTATGTAAGCTGGTCCATCAGCCCAACCAGATCGCAATTGCCGGATCCCATGCCTGTGAAATTAACTGTCAGCCATTTACGTTTTGTGTTATACCATTCATACGGTAAAACTGGGAACTGCCCATTAACAGAAACAATGCTTTTTGTGTGGCAAAGGCGTGTCACGTTATGCATTTTGATATACATGGAATCAATGGTTTCATCAATATGATTAGAAGTTATATTAAGCGAGAAGTGCTTTGATGGGAACTGTGTTAGCACACATACTTCGAGCGTATAATGCCTTGTAATCCCTGATGCAGGCTGAGGAAGAACAAGGACAATGCAGGAGCACACAATGAGGAAAATATGAAGCGCAGTGGAAACCGCCATTCCTGCAAAATTGATGTACAACCAGGTCGTAGCAGGCGATTAGTGAAAACGTTTGTCTGCTCTTATTGCACATATGCTTCAAGGTTTTGAATGGGTGTGAATATATAGTGAGTAAGGGTAGGATTTGCTTGAAACAGGAGACAGAAATAGTAATAGTTTATGAAGAAACCAAAGAAAAGCTCTCTGATGTTGACCAGTTGTTGGACCATGACCAGCTAATGAGTGGTGTTAAAGACAATCCAACTTTCTAAGACAAATAGATTCAAAAAATTCCTGAGATTAAGGTTTCTTTAATCAAGTGAGCTATCTCCACGTAGAGCAGAGGTGATTATTATGGTTCTTGGGAGCTTCAGTTTGACTAAGCTATTATTCATTTAGAAGAGGTTTTGATAGATAAATAAGAAAATAAAATCCTGAAAATGCTTAGAGAAAAAGCATTAGAGTTAGATGTCAAATCATAAGACAGGTCATGGATGAACAGTGGATGAAACTTAGAAGACGCAATCTTTCCTCAAGCAAGTAACCTAACTATCCAAATTCTTGCTCTCAAAGGCATGCCATATATATTACTATTTGTATGTACACCTAAAAAAAATACACAGATGGGTGTGATGTATCTATTTGTATTTGTGCTAAATGTACCATCTGTGTGTATACCAAATGATTGATGATAACAACAATATCAAAGAATGAATGAAGAACCATAGTAAATCATAGCAGAAATGGCCTTTGGACACTAGTAAATCATAGTTTTTTGGTGTTTTATATTTTATAAAATTTTATGGGCTGAAATCGGATTAGACTCTCTACTAGTCATACAACATGCTGTCTTTGTCTAGAAAATGAACTTTGAGAGAGGAGTAATTAAGGTTTTTATTCAAGAAATACTATATAATCCCTCACTATTAATTCTACACAAAATTTACATGTGTATATAAATTGTACAAGCGAACCAGAACTATAATTCATAATCACGTCAAAAAAAAAAATACATAATCTGTATAATTCATATACGATATAGTTTGTACATACATATATACATTACTTAAGAAAATAGTACATGTCATGTGATTTGAATCATGGTAAAGACGTATAAAGGACAATTCTTTGTAAGTCGACTGATGCTAATGCTATAAAGCATGCTTCATTCACTAACTAACTACAACATATATGTTTGTAAGTCTAAGTGAATCATTGAATTCAAAAATTTATTGTTATAATTAACCTTTTTTAATATGTTATGAAAAAAAAGTGATCAGAAATTCTCTTTGTGGAAAGTAAAGCGAGTGGATGACTCGAGACTGAACTCCTGACAAAGTGAGTTTAGTGGTCGGACAAGCGTCGGACTTCCACAGTAGAACACACCTGAAACCATACAAATTCAGATTTTGTTCATATCAAACATTAATAAATTAAAACCACAAACTCGCTATTTTTACAAAAGAAACAAAAAAATAAAGGTTTTGGATTTTTTTATCAAAAAAAATTGCATCCAAAGCTTTACCTATTCTCTTATATATATATATATATATATATTTTAACAAATGAACTACTAATATTTATATATCTTTATAAGTTTAGGTAGAAAAATCCAAAAAAATAAGGCCAGATTTTACTATTATCAATGATTAGAAGTTACCTAGTTATTATTTGAACTTCGTCTTTTTTGAATATTTCTTAAAAAAATTATGCAAGCAGAAGTGCTTATTATGTAATTGGTTGAATAAAATACAGCCTAAAGGAAACACATGACGATTCTCTAATTTTCTTTTTTTTTCTCTCTAATCTTCATACATGGAATTAGATATTTAATTAATAAACAAGTCACTCAAAATATTTTGCGACCAATATTAAAAGAATGTTTTAAGAAAATTAAGAGAACCAATTACCTATGCGAGAAGTTTCGTGCTTGCTTGACAATTCAGAAAAAACCTTCCTCCAATTAGGTCTTGCGAAATGGGTTCGTATCTGAATTAGTTGCAATATTGGATATAAAATTTTTAGATACCGACAAATAATATAACTAAGGTTAATAAAATAATAAGTGGACAAGAAATTAAGAAAAGAGGAAAAAAAAACATACTCGGCTCTCAGAGACAATGTCAACACCGTTTTTGGCATGTTGAAGTTTTTGGACCATAGCGATTAGAGCAGATCTTGCATCTCCTGCTTCGTACATACTTGTTAAGTAGTTATGCATCTCTATCACATTCTGATACAATAAACACATTTTTTTAAGTAAGTAATAGGTAACAAAAAATACATATGTAAGAGTTCATAACATAATTTCTTTTCTTTTCTTTTTTCAAAAATAAATTTCGATATTGAGAGAATATTATATAACATGATTAAAAGGACAATTCTTAAAAATACCATGTTTTGTGGTATCCTAGGGTATTCCTCTAATTAAAAACTAAAATCTTATATTTAAAAATTGGATATAAACTTACGGTTTTGTCATACACTGCGACATCATCCATAACTCCTTTGAACCATTCAAAAGAAGCTTGCTCTCTTGTCACCCAATAAAAATAGGCTCTTTGTGGAAACTTCCTACCTCCATGTACACTAGATCCTCCATTTACACTAGATCCTCCATTCACACTAGATCCTCCATTTACGCTAGATCCTCCTAAGCTCTCACCTCCAACACTTCCTTCATACTTTTGCCCCTACGTTTTCCAAATTTCAATTAAAACTCACACCCCAATGCTTTCTTTATTTTCTTCTTTTCTTCAACAAGTTTTCACTATGGTTATAGATTACTTACAGTTTTTGGAATACCAGGTTTGAGATGATTCAACATGTCTTTTAGGATACTTATGAATGGGGTCGCACCGATCCCTAGCCCAATCAACAGAAGGATATCGAACTTCTCATAGTTTTGTGCCGGAGCACCGTATGGTCCTTTGATGAAAATTCTTGGAAATCTGGTAGTGAATATATGGTTCGGATGAGATCATATTTCGATTACTTTATAATTGGATAATAAAGATATTCACTTACAAGACTTGTGATTCTTCAACGAGAGGATTTGCACCTCTTGCTCTTGTTTCCATCCTAATAAGATTATTTTGACTAGGTTTCGATGTTTGAGGAGGCTCGCATGTCTACAAGATTTAAAAAGTGTTTAAACAAAAAACACTAATTAATGGATAACTTGGTCTAGTAATGGTCTATGTGTCATGGTATTCATCAACTACTATTTCGAAGTCAAGTTCATATATACGTTATAACATTTATAAGATTAGATGTTAAAAAAAAATTACCTCAGCAAATCTGTTCCTAAGTTCCCTAGTCCAATCTCCCAATGCTCTTATGTGAACGCTCAAATATTCATCTCCGGGTGCAGAAGTGACGGAGAATGGATGCCTAAACCACAAGAAACAAATTACAATTAATATTTGAGTGTAATTTGTTTGGATAGTTAAGTTATATAATTATTGGTTAGAACCTTTTGTTTTGGAAAAAAAGATGTTATTACCATTCGAATTTGGAGATATCAGGGCACTTGACAAACATGTACATGCCACTTTTGTACTTGAACCCTTGAGGTTTTGTCATATACAGTGCAAGAACATTGCCTGAATATACAATAGCCTAGGCAACAAATATTTACAAGGCAAGAAAACACAATTTAATTATTACATTTCACAATTTTTTTTTATAATTTAATAGTGTTGTGAGGAGACCAAATATAAAGATTCTTAATTAACTACCTTGATAATGTGGACACGATGGTTGTGTTCTTGAACTCGTGAGAAAAGCCTTTCGCTCGCGTACAACGCCATTGGTACGGCCACGTACATCCATGTCTACATTTATTCACACAACAATCGAATACATACACAAATATCGTTAGTTAGCTAATGAAAAATAATGGTTAGTTTATATTTTACTTCTGTCTCCTAAAACATAGAATAATTTTAGTTTATATAAATATAAACTTACCGTCTTTTGGTACCAAGGCTTCTCGATGATAAGAATGTAACCATGGATGATGAGAAGAGCATAGGCAATAACCAGCAAATGATGAGCATACCAAAACGAATTAAACCCAGCAAGAACGTTAAACGGTTTAGGCAATTTCACTATGTTCCTTCTGAAGTAATGCATCGCGAGCGTGAATGAGATGCCCATGAAGACGATCATCAGAACTCCTGTGACCGAAACCGGGGTCAGCATTAGACCTAAATAGGTCGGTTGCGTGTACCCCAAGAGTTTTCCCGCATATTCGGAGAATAAGTCGTAAGGGCAAGCGCTTAGCCTAGGGTAGTTGCATAGCATGTGTAGCGCCGTGTGGAGCAAGGAAATAACCGCGATCGCCACGGCTATCAGCTTGTGGAAGTTGATGTTGTCGTCGAACGGGATCAGGTGGTTCAAGAAAGTAGATCTGAGAAACGTTAGGGTCCTTCGTAAAACGGGGACCAAGATCAAAGCCATGTTGAATTTGAGCATTTCCGCGGTTCCTTTCGCGGCGCAAACGCAGCGTCCGGCGATGTTATAGAGAGGGCTCGTCGTGAACTCTTCGTATTTCCAAATGAAGAGGTAGGCGTTGACCGCGAGCCACAATGTGACGACCCAAATCTTCTTCCAGTGCTCGAGCATTAGCTCCGCGGTTACGGAAACGTATTTGCTAGTCGGCCTTCTGTAGCGTTTTGGGATCATGGCTCGCGTTAGCGTTTGCGATTTTCTAGTCATCTTTTGGGTGTCAGGGTTTGCTACCATCCCTGTTAATAGAACCTCGAGTTGCCACATCTAGTCGATTTAAACTAAAGAAATGTCAGGACTCAGGAGTGAAATAGGCATGCAATATAAAGAAATAGTTCTTTGTTACATTTTATATTCTTGTTTTAAATAAAGAAACTCAGTATACCATCAATAAGCTATTTTAGTTTAATTGTGTTTCTTGAAACCTAAAATTACTATCTTTTTTTGTTGTTTGTATTATTTTTATATACAAAGTAAAAGCTATATAGTTTTGAATTTTAAGAAGTAAACCGAAAACTTAAAGATTCATAGCAATTTTTTAAAGAACTATTTCCATTCAAAACCTCTTTTTTTTTTTTTCTATAGCGCCTGATTTTTATCCAAATCCGGAGGAATACAAAAAATTGGTGAAGGCTAATTTTAAATATTCAGGTTTTTGAGTTAGATCTAATCAGGTTTCATAATTTTGTTTTTGTTACTTTTGTCATATGAATAGTTAAGAAGTTCGGGTTGATTGATCAAACCCTAGCTTCATAACGATATCACCATTAATCTCATCATTAGCCAGATGATCTACTTTTTGGGACCTACAAGTTTGATATTTCCACATGGTATATTTCATAGATTATGGAAATGGCGTTAAGATGGAACCTCAATGTAACCGTGTTGATCGGGGTCAAGTTCTTCCATGATCAAAGAAGCATAAGACGCTGCGTTCTTCTTGAGATTCGCAAGCCTGTTCGCGGATGCACTCAAGACTATGACCTCTTTAACCTCCTCTTCTGTTAGCTTCCCGTCTCCGTCCTTGTCACACCTAAACCGCACTTTTTAGCCTCATTTAATTTGCTATATATATATATATATATATATTTTTTTTTTTTTCAAATTAAAACCAACATAATTAATAAAAAAAAAAAGAGATTACATGTCGAAGAAAATCTGGAGGCGACAATCGAGATCTTTCTTGATCATGTCTTCCCAAAACAGCTTAAGTTGTTCTTTATCGATCCCATTTTCTGTGTTTATTTGTCTTCTCCTACCTAATGCTTCGTATACTTCTGCTGCAAACTCTAGTGTATCTCCCATTCCTAAATACACATACACAATTATAACATAGAAAAAAACATTTTATTCGAATTTGAAGAATACCCTTTTCGGAAAAAGTTATGTTTACGTGAAAAAATTAAGTATTTAAAGTATTTACCGATGCAAACGCCAAATTTTTCCTTGGGAAGCTTTCCATCAACAGCAAATTGATTGAACCGGTTCTCGATTGATCTCCACGAATCCCGTTCCCGTCCCGTGACCGTCCGATCAAGAAACCGGAGACTCTGTAGTCCCCTAGCCGCGCTAGAGGTCGTCCTCTCGACTCTCTGTGGCCCTCTCTTCTTTTGTATGGCCACAGGGAGCGGAGGCCCCAAGTTTCCGCTCTTCCTCGTGCTAGGGGACCCGAGGTTACCGCTCTTTCCCCATTTCGACACGCTCATTGACCTGATTATTGATCCCACACCGAGATTCCTCGACACATTCTTCAAGATCCCACCACCACCACTAGTCTCTGGATTATTGATATTGGTTACGTTTTCAGATTGTTTCACCGAACTCTTGCCATTTGGATCTATCTCGACGCTCTCTAACATCCATTTCGTGGAATCTTCGGTCCCGACTTTCCTGTTGTTTTTCATAACTGCTTACAACTTTGTATATATCCTCTTTTTTGCTCGATGATTTAATAATTATCAACGCACATAAGGGTATTCACTTCTACTTCTTTGTGTTGTTCTGCGGGTTATCGATCGCTCGATTCTTAGAGATCTTTGTTTTTGGTTGATAAAGGATCATGAGAGATCTTGATTGTCTCTCTCGTTCTATCTTAGTTCGTGTGAGTTCTTGCTCTCTATATTTCTCCTTCTTTTTTTTTCCGATGTCGATAATTCTATGAGAGAAGACTAAGAATAGCCTCGTTTGTAACATTTTGTGCATAGTCTATTTACTTGGGAAGAGAGACACATGAAGAGTTACTAAAAATAGAAAGCGCTAAGGAAAGTTAATCTTTGAGGTCAATTACACAAAAGCCACTAAAAAGAAAGAAAGATCAACCGAAAAAAAATATAGATACAACAATAGACGTCGAAGATTCCAAATAAAGGCCGATGAGCGTAGGACCGTCCAACATTTAACGTTATAGTGACACAAAAAAATGATACTTTATTTGTTTGAATAAAATTTTCATTTTAAAAAAAATCGTATTCGTTGAATACAATTTCAATTTTTTACAATTTTATATATTTTATGGAAAGAGCTAAAAGTATAAGATAGTTTATCAATTGTCGAAAGTAGACCGAATTCCGATACGTAAAGACGTTGAAAACAAAAAAAAAAACGCATTCATCAGCCACAACCTATTACATGCAATACAACCTCGAAGCATCATAAATTCAATTATAGGAGCTTCATCTTGAAATTTGGTTATTTCGTCTGGACAAGACATATACTACTATAAATCGCATGATATGAATATTGTCGGTTACATACTTATATACAAAATCTATTTCAAAATAGGACAGTGCACCGCAGTTATAACAAGATTCAAATGACTCGCGCTTAATTCTTACCACTAGCACTTCATACTCTTCTGCATTCTGATCCATACCGACTAATCTACTGCAAAAAGAGAGTGACCACGAAGAGTAGTAAACAATCAATTATAGGGTTATATTATCAAATTTTAAATTTATTAAAATCTTATAAGAATAAGTACATGTTCTTGTCACTATTTATAAAAAACTTACCCTCCACTGACTGAATCCACATAAAAAAATTTACAGACTAACCCGATATGAAATCCACAAATCCCACATACTATATTTTTAAATTGGTCCAACCCGTTCCAGATAGGACTGCAAGGTCGTCTGGGTCTTTTTGGTCTTCTCTTTCAAACAATTTAAAATTTAAAGATTCATCAATCAATCTTTTTTTAAATGTATAAATCCAAGTTAATTCAAATGCAAAAGTGAAAAATCGAACACGTCTAAAATCCAAATAAAAAAAGATAAAGTATATATACAACAAGGAAATTTGTGTATCAAGATTCGGTTTGAACTAACGCATTTAAATTTATTATCACCACCAAAATTTGTGTATATTAGATGGAAGTGAAAGATCATCAAGTTTTGACATGTATAAATCACATAAAATATGTTATTGAAAATCTAAAAATTAAAATTTTAAGAATATAAGTAAATGTTGATTGATCACGAAACGTAATTCCATTTAACCAAGTGTGTGTGTACAAATCAATGTTTCTCGATATTTTGAAAAAGAAAAAACGAATATATATATATGTATTTATTTTTTAAACATGTCACCAAGTAGGTCAAAGTGTTTTGAGAGTCTTGGCAAGAAGGTCAAAATGTTTCTAGAAGAGACTACAAATAGACATATCACGAGATGGATTTGTGTTATTCCCCAAATGGTGTACGTTGTATTCTCATGTGGGTTGTATCCATTTTAAAAGTGTTAATCTCCATTACTTTTACAATAAAATATATGAATGGTTAGTTTATTATTATGTTTAAAACGACGTCGGAATGGAGTCTGCCACGAGGAACTAAAAAAAGAGTAAAATCTCGCAAGCAGGATCGTCTTTCTTCCCTTGTCGACTCGCTCCGAGTCAACTCGTACAGACTCGGTCCGTCTCTTCCACTCTCTTTCCCAACAACTTTTTTTTTTTTTTTTTTTTGGGGANTGGCGAATTTCACCGTCTTCTTCGTCCTACTGTGCCCTAAGTCTCTGTGGCTTTACCCTTTTTGGTCTTTTCACATAAGCCCCAGTAATCTGACGGCTCTGCTTCTGTCCACGTCAGCTTCGTCTTCTTCAACCCTCTAATTCGCTCCTCTCTCTCTCGGTCACCGTCTTCTTCTCCTCTTTAGTTTATCGCGTTATTTATACGGTTTCTTCTCTAGGGTTTCCTCCAGATTCATCTTCCATTCTCTTCTCCCTTTTTCGTTTTTTTCTTTCTTTCTCGAGTATCCAAAGTTTTGCTGACGCAGAGGCATCGGAGCTCCAGTTTTGTTCAATTCTGGAGAAAAGTTGAGGTAATTTGATCACAATTCGTCGAAATCTTTAGTTTTTTTTTTAATTGAATTGGTACTGTAGAGTTTACAATTCTTCTCTTGATTTTCTTGTTCTATTTCTGAGTTTTGTTTTGTCCTCTGGGATTTGCGTTTTGTGCTTTTAGGGTTATCGTTCTGTCCGATAAGAGTCATAGTCTCGATAGAAGGACTGTTTCGTTGAGTGGGATTGGGGTTTTATGCGGGATGGCGATCGAGAAGAGTAACGTCAAGGTTTCTAGGTTCGATTCAGAGTACTCTCATGGCAGTGGTGAATCTATGTCAAGTTACGAAGGAGAGGAGAGGCTTGAACTGCAACGTAAAACCTCAGCGGCTAATAATGTTGATTCTGAGGATGAGGATGATGATTTTGATGAAGATGATTCTGGAGCAGGCTCTGATGATTATGATCTGCTTGAACTGGCGGAAACCGGTGCCGAGTTCTGCCAGGTTGGGAACGTGACTTGTAGCATTCCTTTTGAGTTGTATGATCTCTCTAATCTGGAAGATATACTCTCTGTTGATGTTTGGAACGAGTGTCTCACTGAGGAGGAACGGCTTAGCCTCTCAATTTATCTGCCTGACATTGATCAGTTCACGTTTATGCTTACTTTGAAAGAGCTTTTCGAGGGTCGTAATTTCCACTTTGGCAGTCCAATTAAGAAACTGTTTGACATGTTGAAAGGTGGGCAGTGCGAACCGAGAAACGCGCTTTATCTCGAGGGCCGTAATTTGTTTCTACGAACCAAACATTATCATACCCTGAGGAAGTATCATAATGACATGGTTGTGAATCTTTGTCAGACGAGGGATGCTTGGGCAAGTTGTAAAGGGTACAGCATCAACGAGAAGCTGCGTGTCCTGAATATTGTGAAAAGCCAAAAGACTCTGATGCGCGAGAAAAAGGAAGATTTTGAGGAGGATTCATCAGAGAAGGAGGAACCTTTTGATGGGCCTTGGAGCAGAAAGATAAAAGATAGGAAGTCTGCGCAAAACAAAATTGCCCGTCATTCTGGTTATGGTGTTGATTCAGGTTTGGAATTTCCTAGCCGGCGGCATCTGTCGGCTGTAGAACAGGATAGATATGGCAAACCAAAGTCGAAAACAAAGACAGCAACACCGAAGTTTCCTTTTGCTAAAACGTCTGTTGGGCCATATGCTTCAGGTTATAACGGGTTAGGTATGAACTCTGCATACAGCACCTCTTCTCTCGTTAAGCAGAAGTATGGATCAAGTTTGGTTCTTGGGTCAGAAGATAACATTGATGATGATGATGATCAGGATCCGCTCTTTGGAATGGGTTCTCGACGAGATCGGGATATTGTTGTTAGAGAGAAATCTGGATTCTTGAGGCCTGGAAAGAAAGATAAGTTTTCAAGAGAGGGAGAACTGATTTCTGAACATTTCATGGGTCCACCATATTCATCAAGGCAGTCCCACAGCAATTTTGCAAAATCAAGTAAATATGCAAATCATATTCAGCCTCGTGCATATGGAGATCAGATGAAGCCTGTAAAAGGTAGTCTGGCAGACCTTCGTGGGGACTTCTATCGGCATGGGAAGAATCATGGAGATGGCTTTTCTGTTGATCCCAGATATATATCTGATGACTTGAATAGTAAAAGCAAAAAAATGAAGTCTGAGAGGGACTCACCTGATACTAGTTTGAGATCTTATAGAGCTTCTATGCAACAGATGAACGAGAGGTTCTTAAATTCTGATTTTGGTGAGAACCAAGTGCAGGAAAAGATTAGGGTGAACGTGGTACCAAATGCGAGGTCTGGTATTGCGGCATTCAGAGATAACAGAATGTTCATGAGAAATGATGATACAGAGTCGGATTCATCCGAGGGGTATGATGATGATGAGGAGAGAAATCGCTTAATACGGAACAAATCATCCGTCTCTGTTGGCGGGTTGAATAATTCTCATTTTCCAATACTCAAATCCGGGAAAGATAGTAAAAAGAGCAAATCCAGAAAGAAAGATATCCAGGAGAATGAATTGCTTGATGGACGGGGTACTTACTTGAGATATTTAGGCGCACCTGGAGAGCACATCTATGCGCCAGGGACAGAGAAGCACTCCTTCAAGGCAAAACAGAAGGGTAAGATGCGTGACAGGAGTCCCTTAAATAATTTTTCCTCTCGAGATTTTGAGGATGGCCCAATCACAAGCTTGAGTGAGTTGAAGGACAGAAACAACAGGAAGGAGTTTTTCAGGCATAACAAGAATAATAGCCAGACAAGAGAGCAAATGACTGATAGGCCACAGTTTCAGAGACCATCTGCGAAACCAAATATGTCTGGGAGAAAAAGAGGCTTTGATGAAGATGAAGAATCACCTGAGATGAGAACATTGGTTAATGATAGTGCCCGGGGTCGACATAGTAGGAAATATCAGGTTTCTGAGGGAGATGGTAATAGTGGTGATGAAAATTTAGAGGCCAGGTTCTTGGTTTCTTGCAGTGCTGCGTCAAAAAAGAGGAAGACTAGAGAGTCTTTGATGAACATGGAGAGGAGGGAGGATAATGGTGAGCTGCCGCTTTATTCTGACATTCAACAGCCGGTTGATGATATTATTGCCTCAAAGAGAAAAGGAAAGAAGAAAATGGAGGTTGATGTTGGTTTTCTCGATCTGGAAACCTCCGAAACACCGAAAGCAGGAAAGGGAGCAAGTGAAGCAGAGGTGGAAACAAAGCCGCATAAGAAGCCATTTTTGTTGATCACACCAACAGTTCACACCGGCTTCTCTTTCTCCATTATCCATCTTCTATCAGCAGTGCGTATGGCAATGATAAGTTCGCGTCCTGAAGATTCATTAGATGTTAGCAAACCTATGGCAGAGGAGAATGCAGAACACGAAGCTGGAGTAAATGGTGCTCCCATGTCCAAGGATGCAGAGGATAACAAGTCGCCAGAGCAGGGAAGTGGGAACTTGCCATGCCTCACTATCCAGGAGATTGTTAGCTGCGTGAAGTCAAACCCGGGAGATCCTTGTATCCTTGAGACACAAGAGCCGCTTCAGGATTTGATTAGAGGAGTTCTGAAAATCTTCTCTTCGAAAACCTCACCTCTAGGGGCAAAGGGTTGGAAGCCACTTGTAACATATGAGAAGTCCACGAAATGCTGGTCTTGGATTGGCCCTGTTCTACGTCCTTCTGATCAAGAGACTGTCGAAGAGGTAACATCGCCTGAAGCCTGGGGTCTCCCACACAAGATGCTTGTCAAGTTGGTTGATTCATTTGCAAATTGGCTGAAAAATGGCCAAGAAACTCTTCAGCAAATAGGAAGTCTTCCCGAACCACCGCTGTCACTCATGCAGTGTAACCTTGACGAGAAAGAAAGGTTTAAGGATCTGAGAGCCCAAAAGAGCCTTAGCACGATAACCCAGAGTTCCGAAGAAGCAAGAGCTTATTTCCGCAAAGAGGAGTTTCTGAGGTACTCAATTCCGGACAGAGCCTTTGTTTACACAGCTGCTGATGGTAAGAAGTCAATTGTTGCTCCTCTGAGAAGAGGCGGAGGGAAGCCAACCTCGAAAGCTCGGGATCATTTCATGTTGAAACGCGAGAGACCGCCGCATGTCACAATTCTGTGTCTTGTGAGAGATGCTGCCGCCAGATTGCCTGGTAGTATTGGGACAAGAGCTGATGTTTGTACCTTAATAAGAGACTCGCAGTATATCGTGGAGGATGTGACAGATGCACAAGTGAATCAAGTCGTGAGTGGGGCCTTGGATCGTTTGCATTATGAGCGGGACCCATGTGTCCAATTCGATTCAGAGAGGAAACTGTGGGTGTATCTACACAGAGACAGAGAAGAAGAAGATTTTGAGGATGATGGTACTTCATCCACTAAGAAATGGAAGAGGCCGAAGAAGGAAGCTGCGGAGCAAACAGAGGAACAAGAAGCTGTCACTGTAGCATTTCCTGGGGATGAAGAACAAACCGAGATTGAGATGGGTTCAGACCCGAAGACTGTTGAGCCCACTGGTTTGGACGGGGATCATGGAGCAGCAGACCAACTGTGTAGTGAGACTGAACAAGCTGCAGAGGAGCAAGATGTTGAGAACACTCCACAGGGTAATGAGATAACGATGTGGGAGCCTGATCCTGCTGTTGTTTCAAATCCTGTTGAGGATAACACTTTTATCTGCCAAGAGAACTCAGTTGATGATGGTTTTGACGATGAAAACATGATTGGTGAAATTCATTAATACCAGGTAGGTTTCAGAACGCTTTCTTTCATATTTTGTTGCATTGATCAGATCATCATATTTGAGTTTTTTTTTTTATAATCATGGTTTGGCAAATGGTGAATCCTTCTGTAACACGAATTTCTATTTTCAGGTGAAAATTCCAGAGGGTAGAGTTGTTTAACAGAAAGAGAAGCTATGGATTTGTATAAAGACATGATTGTTTTGGTCCCAAAAGATGTCAAAAGAGTGAGATCACAGGCTCCCTCATACCATCCATCTTTTTTTTTCTTAAGAAAAAAAAGAAGTTAGTGGTGTTATTTGATGATTAAACGTCAAGATTTGATATATATATAGGTATAGTAAAAAAATGTTTCATCAGTTGAAATTTAAAATACAAAATGATATTCATCTAAAACGGGTCGACAAAAAAAAAAAACAGAATTCATTATGATGATTGATGACATTCATGCTTCTCGGACAAAACACAATACAAATGAATTTGTGTGGATATTCGAATGAACTAGAACTAGAACTTAGAACTAAGGTATAAACAACTTTTTAAATCTTTGTCATAGACCAAACTAATTTCCTTTGGTCTACGCTTCGATGAACTTCACCAAAGTGCTGATAAATTATATTATATAGTCTTGGACTAATGCTTCACACCTTAAAACCTCCAAATGGATTTTGTTTGTAATCAAACTTGGTACGACTCATCATCATCTACGTACTGATTCAGAAGATAATATATTTCTTTGGTTCCAACTAATAAACAATACAAATAAATAAACAATAAAGAATATTAAAATAAAACTGAAGTGTTTGTAAATTCCCCCAACCAAAACTCCATGGAGAAAATAGTTTTACGTGTATGCAACAATACTCTCTCTGTACAGTGACACAGTAACCTTCTTCTCTTGGCTTCTGTAAAACCAATCTTCTTGGTGTTTCAGTTAACAGCAGAGAGGGGAAATCTTGAGTCCGACACAGCTGCCTCGTAAAGAGAGGAAGCACGTATAAGGTGTTGTTGTTGTTGTTGCTGCTTTGCATCTCCATTGGCTTGCTTCAACAGTTTCTCATCTCGAAACGCTCTCAGTAACTCCTCAGATGCTGGAGTTCTAAGTTCCTCAATGGACTCAATGCTCGGTATGTCGATTGGTCTTTTCCTCGGCGTTGAACACGAAGGTTCATCCACCTGTTTGCACCAAAAACCATATAGTCACCAGACTGTAAAATCAACTATAATGTCTGACATGTTGCAGTTTTCGCAGTTTGTCTTGTGCAAACTGAAACCTTAAAACTTACTACGTATTCGTCAAGAAGACATTTTCCTGCATTGTCTGTGATCTCTACGATCTTGTGGTTGTGATTACTCTTGAGCTCTATCAAATCTTCACAGCATGGGATGATCATGGAGTTGACCTTTGTACATGCATTGTTATCGAGTTGCAACGAATCTGCAAAAAGAGTAAACTTTCAGCCAGAAAATGATGAAGCTTTGTTTCTTGTAAATTCAAGGAAATTAGCTAGCTCTACTCACGATCAATGGAAGTAAGGAGGCTGCCATTTGCAGCATCAAAAACATCGAGAGAAGATGATACAGCGGAGGAGAACTGAGAGCGTAGGTTCTCATTGGCATCCATGCCTCCTCTGTTGAGAGATTAAGGCGATAAGTGACTCGAAACAAATCAGAAACGGATTTTTTTTATCTCGGTGAAAATCATACCTAACGATTGAGTCAACAGAAGCCACGTTTTTTCGTTCTAGACTGACCAGTGATTCTTGAGCTTTCCTCCATTGATGAGCACTCATCTCTGCCTTCTCCAAGCTACAATTATCCGTTTCAAAAGGTTAAGCAAATGCATCAAAAAAGCTCGGTTCTTGGGACGATATATGTTATGAAAACTGTGAGATTTTTTATACCAGTTCAAGAGAACTTCTTGCATCGCTTTCTTCCCGCTCTCAACCGATGAAGTGTCCTCGTGATAGTTCGATTCTGTTTTCACCATGTGAAGGTTCCACTCAGCTTTAATGGAAGAAGTTGAATCTTGCATCGTTGACATCTCATGCTGTAGGGTGGTTGTTCTGGTGGATGCGCTCTCGCGTAGATCTTGTACAGCCATTTGGACCTGAAAGAACAATCGAAGGGTTTCCTCAAAGCCTCGAATCAAATGCATTTCTAAGAATTAACATAGGGAATTTGCATGCGTACAAGGTTTTTCTTCCTCGCATTAGAATTTGCCAGAAGTTCTGCTACTTTCTCTAGCAGTTGCCTCTCTTCATTCGCAGCACATTCCTACAAGACAGAGGAAACAGCATTAAAGCCTACGCAAGTCATTTGCACTTGCGCATGTGTTAAGAAGCCAAGAACCGGAATCACCTCAAACTTGTTTTCAAATTCGCTCAATTTCCTGTGGTTAACTGTCTGTGCCTCTTCCACTATCCCAGTTAGTTTAGTAGCATGCGTGTCTAGAGTCTTGAAGAATTCCACAGTCATTTTTGAAACGGACCTTGCTGAATCCACGGCTTGCGAGTGTGCCTGCAGATAATAAAGTTTCAACCGAAATGTCTGATATTAATATTGTAACCTTTAAAGGATCATCGAAGATTACTAAACCTTCCGTTGCTGCTGAGCAAATGCAATAAGCTTCTCTTCCTGTTTGTTAAGGCTACTTTGGAGATCTTGTAATAAGATGTCAGCCTCAGAAGCAAAACCCTTGAAAACCTACAAGAGACAACAAAGGAAGGAGATTGACGCAGAACAGAGATACCAATGGTATAGTTAATGGTGTAGTGGGATAGTTAAAGTATTAAACTTACGTTCTCAAGTTCATGCGAATGTTTGGAAACTTCTGAGTTCAAGCTACCAAATGTTGATTGGGAATTTCCATCTAGCTTCACAGCTATGTTATCCAGAGCTTCGATGCCAGAACCATATACTGTCTTCAGTTTTGAAAGTCTACCACGGAGTTCTTCAGTAGCCTTTACAAGAAAAACCAAAGAGTGAGGGGCCAGAACAGGTCAATGAAAACAAAAAGCCATAGGGACAAAAAATAAATCTCTCACATCAGATTTTTTCAACACAAAGGACTCCATATCTTCCTCCATGTGTTTTAGTTGAACCTCTTGGTGAGTCACAGAAGAAGCCACAGTCTTATGCAATAGCTCAAGCTGTTGTGTGAGCTGTGACTGGAACTTTTGGATGAGGCATCTGTTTCCGTCCTCGATTTTGTCCTTTCTTTCTGCATAACAGCATTTATGGTTCAGAGAACATCTATCAACAGAAGTTGAAAATTTTGGTCCATGAATCTTTTACCTATTTTGGAAAACAAGTTGGAAACATCTGATGCTGCACTTTCTAGTTCCGTCCTCAGCTGAAAGGCTCGCTCGACAAGTGATTTTTCTGAAAATCGCAATAAAATGTTATTTATCAGAATTTTTAACTGCTTTTCTTTTCATGAGAAGGCTAGTCAAATACCTGACTTGAGTAGATTAGATATCACAAATTCCTTCTCTTTAATGGTTGCATTCGCCTGTCTGTATTTTTCTTCAAGATCAAACAAGGAGTGCTCAGTTTCCGCAAGTTTTTTCTGATATTTGTAGAGAGATACAGTTAGCTTTTCCTACATTTCGATACACATATATAAGAAATGGCTTTGGGAGGAGTTAGAAGAGAAAAGTATACCTCAGTTTTCTCAAGTTTCTCGCTCAATTCCGCAGTTAAAAGCTGCTGAGAATTGTATAGCTCCTGAAGATCAATTACTTGCTGCAGCGCCAACACAATTGTTATAGAAATGTCATGTGAGGCGCTAATGGAATACGATATCAAATGATGTGGGTTCATACCTTGTCCTTAGATTCTGATTGGAGTTCTAATCTTTCTATCTTTTCAGCCATTGCCTGTGATTAAAACACAAATGAATCCAGTTACTTTTCACATTCAGGATTGATAACAAGGAAGGAAAAGATAAGAACCATTCAGTTCAGAGGAAACTAAAACCTTTTTTTCAGCCTCTTCTTGAAGATAACGGTCTTTTGGAATATATATCCCATTTTTCTCTCTCGCAGCATATACCTCTAAGAAAATGTAGGAAACAATTATTAAGCAGATGCTAATGAATGCAAAAACGAATAAACATTACAATACCAAGTAAGGAATGCTTTGAAACCAATATAAAATTATCAAACTCATACCTTGCTTCAGTCGGTCAATCTCAGAGTACAGATCTTTCATGACAGCAGATTTCATCATCTTCTGGTTGATCTGGAATCAAGAGGAAGTTATTAGAGCCGTTGTTTTATGCAAGAGATAGTATTGCAGAAGAATGTCGTTAAAACTCACCTCTGGTTTGTTCTTGATATTCTTGGCACGATGTGCATAATCCAAGGTGCTTAGAGTCTCTTCTAAACAATGGATGGAAGGTGAAATTGTGGCAATTACACAGGTTTTCGTCTTTCCTCCCAATGAATCCCTCAACAGCCTCGTCAATTTGCTATCTCTGGAAATTCAAAAGCAATAGCTGAGTACCCTCTGATGTCAAACCTAAATTGAAGACATCAAGAAGATTACAAACTATCAGTTGAAAGACTTGTACCTGTAAGGAATATGACCAGAGTGCTCAACAAGGGCGTTAATGACACGGCCAAGAGTAAGTAAACTCTTGTTGATCTCTCCAGCTTCCCTGGCTCGTCCCTGCAACAACCATTGTCAAATTACTTAACACTAGCTTCCATGACTGCCTTGAAAACACTGACATCAGAGACGATGATAATAAGATGAGTATACCTCTCGTGCACCAGAACGTGAGATATTCTCGGAACCGGCAAGGTCAACAAGATTTAGTTTCCCACATTTGATCATCTCTTCTCCCTCTGGAGTATTTTCCTTAATGTGAATGGTGATAGAAAATATTGAATGAGATCGACTACTTTGCTTGTTCAAAAGAGTTTCAGCTGTACGCCTTTTCGCGGAACCTTTTTCCAAGATTTTGTATATTTCGTTCGCTGTACTCACTATCTCTTCTTCCAAGCCCCTGACAAAGACACTTCCTTTCCCGTCTTCCATGAGAGCAATCGATTTTTTAGACTTCTCATCAATAAATTTTGTAGTCTCCTCTGGTGCTAAAAGATCTGAGATTTCCTCATTATATAGTTCTAGGAAGGTGACCTTCATGCTATACTCAGCCCCCTGCGCTTCTAATATGTCGAAAATTTGCTTAACAGCTCTTGGAATAACACCTGCATCACTCGGGAACTCACCGTTCTACAAAAATAGCAACCATACACCAATTTATCAAAAACACATGAAAAGTAAACTGAATCATACAGAAGCATACTACATTGGTTTTAGAAGGACCAACCTTTTTCCTTGCACCTCCTTCCATCGTATACGTCTTCCCAGTTCCGGTCTGACCATAGGCAAAGATTGTACAGTTGTAACCCTCAAGTACTTCAAACACAATAGGACAAATGGCTTGGTCATATAAGTCCTTCTGTTGAGACGCCGGACCAAAGACCTGAGAAGTTCAGAGAGCAAATGAGACCATTGAGGGGGGGACAAGCACAATCAAGAAAACAGGCTTAAGACAACATTGTTAACTCTGGAACCTTATCGAAAGCGAAATGTCTATCAATGTGCTTTCCAGCAATACTCTGAGTGGCAGCAACTTCTCTACGGTGCTCGTTACAAGAAATCACCACCGGTGTATGTATTCTGGCCTCATCCTCGCTCAATGGCCTATAAGAACCAAAACCGGTGAGAAAGATCAAAAACCCCAACAGAGCCAAAATAGAAAAATGAAAAAGCTCAGGTAAAAATCACACCTGCAACGCAATATGACCTGCACATTCACACCCTTTTCTTTATCATTTCTATTGGTGGAATTTGACTCGGAAGATCTCGATTCCCTGGCCGATTTATCACTTGATCGTGGTGTCTGAGCTGGAGAGAGAGATACAATACCACCTCTTCGTTGCTGCATCGAATCCATTCTGCTAATATTGTCTACCATTTAGATTCCCTCGACACTTTCAAATCCTCCCCTGCACAAGCAAACAAATCGGTCACATTTGAGTTATGGATCCAAACAACATTCTCAAAACCAATCAAGCACTTTGTAGTGACATTTGCGAGATGCCCAGAAATTAAACTTACAAATTTTCAAATAAAAATCCAAAAAATAATTCGCGGTTTGACCCAAATTAGAATCTTTCTGACTCAATCCAACTCAATAGTGTCCATATATCAGCAACCAAAAACAAAATCACAGAAAAAATGTAAACACATTGCTCAATCTACTTCAATATCTTATTACTCTAATATAAAGCTCTCTATAGATCTTCATCTCAAGACCGATGACACGAAATCGGATCAAACGATCGAGTAACAAAAGGAAGAAGCTTGGAAGAAGAGTAGTATTTTTCCGGGAAGTAAAAAGCACTCTGGAGAAATGGGCAGTGAGATTTGAAGGACTTACAGAGAAAGAAAAAGCTTAGCAATGGCGGATTCGAAAGAGAGAGAGAGTGGAGGAGCCTTGGAGAGAGAGAGAGTGTTCAAGTGCATTTATTGTTGTTCCTTCTTCTCAAAGCAGAGATGAAGTAAAAGGCACAAAACAAAAACATTTTTAGTAAAGAGATAATTTCCTAATTAAATTGTAAAACGACGTCAATGAAACGGTTTAAGGAGACCGAACCAAACCGAGATTTCGGTTCCGGTTTAGACGAATTAGTATTATCCTCATCATCTGGACTTTTCAATTTTTGTAATAGCGGAAAGAAAAAAAAATACATTCAAACACATCACTAACTTGATCGCTTTTTTTTCGACATATTAGCTTGATCACTTAATTTAAAAAAGTGAATAGATAAAAAAATAAATGAATACTGATTTGGTTTGGTTTATAGTGGTTTATCGGTTAAGTTTGGGTAATTTTGACCGGAACTTTTTTGTTTTTGTTAACGGCGTCAAATAAATCGTTTGCTGAATTACGCGTAAATCACTAGTAAACACAACTGTTTTTTTATGGTATTAAATTAGTTTAGATTTTTTTCTCTCTTTTCACTAAATTATCTTTAAGATTAGAAGACAATTCTTCTTTTTGTCTTCCCGTTTTGAGGGGAAAAGTTGGAGCTTTTTTAGATTTTTTCCTACTCAATTTTAAATTAGCTCACCCCATTAACTTAGATTTAAATTTTAAATTTGAATTTAAGATATCAGTTAGTAACCTAACGGGCTCTTTTTATTTTCAACTCTTCTTTATACACATTAATTCAGATATCCAACACATCATTTTCTTGAAATATCTACAAGAAAACACCCATATATAATGCGAACCATACATATCAAATAAATAAATGAAATAACCAAAAAAAATTATGAATCCGTTTGTAAATATGTGTATTTACGATGAACTTGTTACCGTCGACACGTCCGAATTTCATATGAAATAAATATGGTTTTCAACTATTCGATCACATCTCCAAAACATTAAATTTAAGTTTTATTTCTTAGGGTTAATTAATTAAAATCAATTGTCAATGTTAGACCACAATTAATGATCTTGGAACAAACCATTGTGTGTAGATAGATACATAAAGTATATCTATATATATTTGGCTATATGTGATTCTATATGAGTTATGTGTATATTTAGGAGTGAGTGAAACAAAGAAGCTTGAGGAAAAAGGAGAGCAAAAGTGGGTTTAAGGAGCATGTGATATGATCCCTCAACATGTGCTCTTCTTTTTCAACCCCTTTTGCTTTCTTTCTCCTCTCTCATTATCAACACACACACACATACCTCCATATATATTATATATTTGAGTGTGTGTGTGTGTGTGTGTTTTTTTTTTTCATAAATTTTGTGTGTCAAACTCAGTCTCGCACTCATATCTACGCAGCATCTTTTGGTACCAAACACATGTGGGGATACTTTTATGGTATCGATGGTTGTTTGTTCATATTTGTTGGAAAAGGTGATGTATGGATTTTTAGAGAGATTAAACTAGAATTACATAAAATTTCGCAACATATAATACGCTAAACACCTAAAAGTATAGACTCATATTATCAGTTTTAAATTAGACACTTCATAAAACCAGCTTATAACTATATGAATTCGCTAAAATATATTTGAACATTGAACATCATAACTTATATATAATTTAATTGACAGATTTGATATGACTTTAACGATATTTGACTTGTGAGTCAGTCAATTTTATGAATCTTTCACCCAATATCTATAATTGGTAAGTAAATTTTGGAAAATTCAACATCGCTAGTCTTTTTTAACTACATCTTATAAACTCAACACCACTATTCTAAAACTACATGGACGCACTTGAAATCGTAACTAACAAAATGACTTTTATCAATTATTTCAATTACTATAAAGTTCATGTAGTTTAAAATAGAATTGTTAAACTAAATGGAACTCGAATTAAGCAAGAATCGCATGCATTCCGAGATAAAATAAATGATTTTAGGCTTGTAGCCATATATGTAGTTATGTATAGACTTTACATGTGTTTGCATACGTACGTATGGATACATCACATGTATGGATATTAAGTTTTATATATTTAATACATTTTGCTTGCAAGACACTTTATCAAAAGTAACTGCATCTGCTTGTGTCTTACTTCAACTGTTTTTGTTTTTCCTTTTGGAAATATACTCTCTGGTTATTCAATACAAAACACTAGAAAAAGGAAAGTTTTCACATGCATTGTTCGAGAGGTTTTGATTCCTTCCCCTCACCCTCATCAATCATAACCATTACACATTTTCTTTTCCAATACATATTACACGTTTTATTTTGCTTACTTTGATCGTAAAATGACTACTAGCTCCTAAGAAAGAAAATTCCGCAAAACATAAGAATTTCTTATAGCTATAGGCAAACAATTTTAATAGCTAATTATAATTTATAACAGATTTAGAATAATGGTAATCAAAATAAGTTGCTCTTGTTCTAGTGGTACTTCCAAAAGTTGTGAACCTTAATTCGAATGCAGCTTGGGAGGAGCTTTGAAATGTTGCGTCCGGATTGCGTATGTGTCTACGATTCGCATATGACTGAAGCAAATTTGATCAGATTTGTGACCACATATTTTTTCTAGAGTCTGACCTTTTTCAAATTTCGTGGAAAGAGCAAATTTTTTTTTACATTTAGATGTAGTATGTCACATCAAAAGTCAAATGGCTTGTCCGCTAAACCAATATCTTTCAATCTAATTAAGAGTCAGATTGAACCAAATAATTAAACAAGTAGCATTAGTCAAGGGCTCAAAGCCTATCTTATTATATAAAATTGAACGCGCACAATATGAACGTGACACGTAAGCAAATTTTTAAATAATCAGATCGTGATACGTGTTATAGTTAATTTAGATTATGACATGTGTAAAATAAAAAAAAATATAGTATTAACATAATTGGTGAAGGAAATAAGTAAAATGGTATAGTATCAATTGTAAAATAAATAAGTAAAATATAATAAAATAAATAAAAAAATAATAGTCAAGTAGTGGATAAAAAAAATAAAAAAAAACAAATTATCTATCTAATATGTTATCTATATAAAATGTAAAAGGACCAAATTTGTAAAAAAAAAACAAAAAAAAAGTAATATGATGAAAAAAATGAAAATTTGTTAAGGAAAGTATTCTCATAATATGTTCAATATATAGTTATAAATAAGATCTAGAGTTTTCAAAATTCTATTGTGTGCTTCCATCTTTTTATTCTCTTATTTATTGATAACAAATAAAAAAATGAGTTTGAAGATTATAAAGTCGATCAAAATTATTTAACTCTAAATCAATTAGATCATAATATTGTTTATCGTCGTATTAGTATGCGTTCTTCGTAAATGGATCAAGTTCAACCGGTTACCAAAAACATGTATTTACTTATTTTCTTAATTATATATAAATACAACTATTATTATAAACTTGCATATTATTCAGGTCTTAATCAATTATATAAATTATATTGCAACAGATATTTACTCATTTTTTTAATTATATATAAATAAAATATTTAAAAACCCGTATATCATGCGGGTCCAATCTAGTATATAATACAAACTAAGCTAAGAAGATCACATATGCATAATAATACTTAAAAAATCGTAGACTGATCCAAACCATAACAATTCCCTCGGGATCTGATGATCTCACCAACAAAAGCTTTTGATTTTGTGAAATACCAAACCAATAATGTTTTGCACTTGTACTTATTTTGTCCTTAATTTCATAATCTAGATCATAAGGTTATAAAATATTGTCAGACTTAACTAGAACTAGCAGAAGCTTACTAAGGTAAATACAAAGCCGCAATGGATCCACGAAACGGGTACCAAGGATCCGAAATCCATCGGATCAGATCCGAGGATATGAATGTAAGCCAAACTGAAGAAGATATCCATCATTATTGTACTTTTCTCATTGGTTGGTACCTTGAAATAATTCATTTTTTGTTTTGTCCTTTTATAAAAAGATGATTTAGTTATCTAACTATATAACAACACGTTTATTATCTAACTATATAACAACACGTTTATGTATTCTTCCCTCGAATTTATATTCAGATTTGTAGGATTTTTACCATGCTTTATTAAATTTTCAGGTTCTATATGTGTAATTTATCTCTATATATAATAAATAAAGAAAATTAAAGAAAAATAAGGTAAGTCTAGTGATCCTGTATTGGCGGGTAAATAGGATCAATCGTTACACATGCTTGTGTCCGAAGCATGATGTCATCATTTGTTGTTCCCCTGTCTCGTTCAATCGAAAAAACACATTTTTTTTGACAGAAAGAGATTCGAAGTGACAATCAAGCAATCAATTTCAAGATTTTAATATCTCAAAAAGTTCTCTTTACCCACTCAACCCTGGCTTTCATCTCTCTCTCGGGGAAAAGGAACCGTCGGAAAAGAAGAAACCGGCCGATGGAGAGTGCCGTGGAGCGAGATGCGTGGAAGGCGCACGTGGCGATGGTCGGTGTGCAATTGTTCAACGGAGGTTATCACGTGATTACCAAAGTGGCTCTCAATGTCGGTGTAAACCAATTAGTCTTCTGCGTTTTCCGTGATCTCATCGCTCTCTCCATTCTTGCTCCTCTTGCTTATATCCGTGATAAGAGGACAAGACCTCCTTTGAATAAACGCTTTCTCTTAGCTTTCTTCTTCCTCGGCTTAACTGGGTAAGAAAGTTTTGTTCTTCCCCTTTCTGTTATCTCCATGATTGCAATCATCAGCCTAGCTATGTTGTTTTGGTGTGATTAGGATATTTGGCAATCAGCTTTTGTTCCTCATTGGTCTCAATTACACCAATCCCACTTATGCTGCAGCCATTCAGCCGTCGATCCCAGTTTTTACTTTCATCTTGGCTCTCATTATGGGGTAAAGATTCGAGTGATCGGTCTCTCTTTACTTCTCTGACTCTTGTCAAAACTAGAGAATCAATGCCTTCTCTTTCATTCTTTGTGTTGCTGCAGAACAGAGAGATTGAATTTATTCAAACTAGAAGGTCAAGCTAAGGTAGGAGGTACGGTGATCTGTGTCGTAGGGGCGGTATTGATGGTTTTGTTTCGTGGACCGGCTTTGTTTGGAGAAACAGAGGCCGAGTTCTTGGGTCATGGTGATATAAGACACTCTGAACCATCTGGACACTTCATGTATAGCTTTCTCAATGGACTTGGGAGATGGAATTTGGGAGTTTTGTGTTTGATTGGGAATTGCACTTGCATGGCTGCTTTTCTTGCAATTCAGGCATGTGTCATTTTGCCTCCAGATAATCCAACCACTTCAGTTTCAGATATCTTCTTGTCTTTAGACTGACCCCGCATTGTAAACATATGATCAGGCTCCAGTCTTAAAGAAGTACCCGGCTAATCTTTCAGTCACAGCGTACTCGTATTTCTTTGGCACCATGTTTATGGTGACATCTGCTTTTTTCATGACCAATGAGTCAACGAAATGGAGTCTCACAAGATCCGAGTTCTTTGCAGTTGTCTACGCAGTAAATTCCTCACACCATATGTTTGTTGTATAGGCCTTTGGGCCAATATTCGGTTTCTCCAATTCAGTAACTCTACTTCTTCCTCTGTGCAGGGAGTTATCGCGTCTGCCCTTAACTATGGTCTCTTGACGTGGTCAAATAAGATCTTAGGTCCTTCCTTGGTTGCTCTCTATAACCCTCTTCAACCTGCAGCCTCAGCCTTCTTGTCCAGAATCTTCCTTGGAAGTCCTATCTACTTGGGGAGGTTCAAAAATCTCTATCCTTTGCTCTTGTCTATTCTCAGCCTTGATAGGACGCGTCTGAAGTTGCATTACTGACTCGGTTTTTTCGCCTTCTCTCTTAGCGTTTTAGGCGGATGTGCAATCATCGCAGGTCTTTACAGTGTCACCTGGGCGTCTTACAAAGAAAAGAAAGCAGCAGCAGCAACGAGTATCATCCCAGTAACCTCAAAGGAAGCTGAACCCTTGATCTACAAGGACCATAAGAACAAACCAATAGGACATTTATTCACAAACACTTCCATCTCTTCACCAAAGTCCGCTGATTGAACCAAACGTCTGGTTCTTGAAATAACTCAGGTGTGATGCGATGTTTTCTTGATCTCCTTTTGTGAACACGAGCGACTATTATACTTTTCGAACGGTATATATATATGAGTATACACATCAATGTTTGCATGTCTTGTGCACAAGAGACTGATTATCAGGTTTATCATCTAGCGCTAGAACAGCTAGTGCGCTTGATCTCTTTCAAGAGCTTATCCTGAACTTCAACCCCAGCCGCTTTCATTTTATAGAGAAGCTTAATGGCCTTAATGTGAAACCCAGTCTGCATATAACTCACGACCATAGCGTTCCAGCAGCTAATACTTCTCTCACCCTCCATAGCTCTGAACACCTTTTCTGCATCTTTCACTAACCCATACTTCCTGTACATATTAACCAACCCACTTTGTATCAAACCATTTGGGTCAAACCCGAGCTTTATGGCATTCACATGCACTCGCTGCCCAATGCCCAATTCAAGTACCATCACCAACCCAAGCGCAAGCCTTTAAGACACAAGAAAACACTGATCCCTTTTTACTTGAAGTCATCAACAAAAGATACAATTTAGAGAATTTAAGAGCTTTTAAATGATTGTATGGTTCTATAGAATTCTGGGAGACAAAACTCAAGATATAGTGGAGAAAGTACCAGTGGACATGACAAGTGATGAAATAAACAGCATACAGACAATTCTCCTTAGTCCTAAGATTACCTAAATGTAAAGTTAAAAATCTTCTCCAGGCTTACTACTATGACTGATAAACTTGAACTCAGCAAGCAGAATGTTGTTTCATCTCTTCATACCTCTGCATCACTGGATTCTGAATCTTCGTCTTCTCTCCAAGACAGAATTGGATTGAGTGAAGATGACTCGTATGATACTGATTGCAAGAAGTTGAAATAAGCATACTTGATATCAAATTGCATGTCATACCCTGAAATTAGATGCGTAGGTATCTAATTAGAAGCAGGAGAGACGGATAAAAGTACTGGTTCGCACACCTGAAGTAGAAGTAGAACTAAAATACTCTTACAATAGTTCACCGCAATGGTATAGCCACCATCTCCTGGGGTTTGACTAACATGGTGAAACCACATGCTTGGCCTGCAATATTCAGAATGATCATGTGGGGGAATTATGACTGGAAAATCCGATTTTGTATGCCTATCACCCATTTCTAATCTTTGTTTCTTACAAAGTAGAAGTAAGACTGAAGTAGATACATTAGTGAATTAAACTTAAGTAGGCCTAAATTGAGTTAAAAACTATTCTGAGAATTCTCAATCTGTGGAGCAATGGGATTGAGATTCTTACAGGTAAAGAATCTCGCCAGCCTTGACAGTACAATGAAACGGCTTCGGGCCATTGAAGAACAATGGATATTTCAATCTCTCGCTTGCTTCTTTCTCTGGTGAAGGGTATGGATCAACACTGCACCAGGGCACATGCCTCATTGGCTGCTCAAGCTCAAGCTTGAACGCTTCAGTATCCTACAAAGATTCAAACTTTATCTCATTAAACAGCATTCAATGGAAAACAAAGTCATTGAAGTTTAATCTGAGAATCTCACAGACTCGGTGGTAAGAGTAATTGGCTGCTGGGTATTTATGGACATAGAGTCGGTGTACATCAGTCGGCGGGAGGAGAAGGAAATGTTTCTCCCCTGAAACAACGGCGTATAGGTTCTCGTAGTGGTCTTTGTGAAAGGAAGTTACCGAGAGATCAGTGCCTATCCAAAGGTTTACAGCTTCCGGCGAACAACCAAGCGCCTCCGTAGCCCACGCGATGTCACCGTCGCAATCTGAAGCAACCGTTGAATACTCCGTTCTAAAGCAATCGTTTTGCTGTTGTAAATACCCAACACTTTTTCCCTTAGACGACGATCGAACGGCCTTAAGAGCCTCCGGAAACGGAAGTTTCTCCACGTGAGCCGAAGCGAAACAGAGATCTCCGGTGCTCCCTTTGTCATGAATCGGAGTGACGGCGTCGGCGCAGCCGTTAGGGGTGAGATGTAGTGAGACAAGGTCATTAGACAAAGCTCCGGCGAGGTACGCCGAATCCGACCAGAGTTTTAGAGCCGGCCAATGAGCGATTGCGTTGGAGATTACGCAAGGCTTGCTCTGAGACACGTAATCTCGGAGAAACTGCAACGGAGACGGCGGAGAATCAAGGCGATCGATTTCAGTTCCCAAGCTCAACTCTCTCACTTCTCTCCACAAATTATGTATCTCCTTAGCCATGGAAAATCTTTCAAATCCCTGATTTCTTACAAAAATGGCGGGATAAATTTGGGGTTTTTTGATATATAACCAGGAACCCTAATTTAAGCGGTCTAAAAGAAAATAAAATAAAAATAAAAACTGCTGTGTTATAAAATGGGATTTTGAATAAATTCAAGTCCTCGAGAAGAAGAAAATGAGTTGCTCTTATCTAATTTCTGGCGATGTTTCCGTCGTCTCACGGCGGTGGAGTGATGATTCATTACGGCAGCGACTGTTTCTCCCACGGCAATTACTCCGGCAACCCTTTCCCTCCCTTTCCCGATGCCCCCGATTAGTCGCCGCTGCAAATTATCACTTCAGTCAACAATCGCTCGGGACGAGAAATTACTTTCCTTCACTGTTCGTTGGAGACCTCGGCGGATTTAACGGCAACAATGATAATGGAAATGGCTCCGGCGGAGACGGCGGTTGGTGGGATAACGGCGGCGGCGGCGACAATAACTCTGATGGCTCTTCTTACCCTTTGAAATATTTCTGCTTTCTGTTCTTGGTCTTGTCCTGCTTCTTCCATTTACAATTATCGGCCGCTTTCGCCATAGCCAAAGCTCCGGAGTCTGATAGTAACGGAGATACCGAGAAAGATACGGTTTGGGAAGTGAAAGGAAGCAAAAGAAAGCGACTAGTCCCTGATTTCGTCAGAGATGAGTTCATCTCGGAAGAATCTGCCTTCGAATTATCTTCTTCTCTAACTCCTGAGAATCTCCTGGCCCAATGTAGAAACCTTCTGACTCAATTCCTTCTTCCCGAAGGTTTCCCCAACAGCGTCACCTCCGATTACCTTGACTACTCTCTCTGGAGAGGCGTTCAGGGCATTGCCAGCCAAATCAGCGGCGTTCTAGCCACCCAGGTAGACGACTGAGTAGTGTTTACAGTTTATCATCTCTTTTAGGCATTTTGACGAGCACCTGATGTTCATTTTTTTTGGTGGGTTCTTTTGGTAGTCTTTGCTTTATGCAGTTGGTTTGGGTAAGGGAGCAATTCCTACAGCTGCAGCCATTAATTGGGTGCTTAAAGATGGAATTGGGTATCTCAGTAAGATAATGTTATCGAAATACGGACGCCATTTCGATGTTCATCCCAAGGGATGGAGGCTATTTGCTGATCTACTTGAAAATGCTGCTTTTGGGATGGAGATGCTGACGCCGCTCTTCCCTCAGTTCTTTGTTATGATCGGTGCTGGTGCTGGTGCTGGCCGATCTGCTGCTGCATTGATCCAGGTTCTCTTCTCGTCTCTGAAAGCTCTATTTGCATAGCTCAAGTGCAGCATTGTGTATAGTTTACGCCCCAATGGCTTCTGTTTATCATTCACCTAAAGCATCCATTGAACTTATCATTTACCTGTTTTCAGGCTGCTACTAAAAGTTGCTTTAATGCCGGCTTTGCTTCTCAAAGGAACTTTGCTGAGGTCTACTACGATTTTTATATGAAGTTCTTCAAGTCTTTATCACTTATCTACATGTTATTGAAACTGTGAAGCTGTTTCCTTTGTTCAACTTCTGGGCTTGTAGTTTATGCATCAACAGCTTCTTTTATAGGTGATTGCCAAGGGCGAAGCTCAAGGAATGGTGAGCAAGTCAATAGGTATCCTGCTCGGAATAGTGGTTGCTAATTGCATAGGAACCTCTACGAGTCTTGCCCTTGCTTCGTTTGGAGTTGTGACATCGATCCATATGTATACCAATCTCAAATCTTACCAATGCATCCAACTCCGGACTCTAAACCCATATCGTGCAAGTAAATACCTCTCCTGCAGCCACCCAAATCATTTGATATTCATGACATGACGAAACTAACATATCTCTGTTTACTAAACAGGTTTGGTTTTTAGTGAATATCTCATCAGCGGCCAAGCTCCTCTAATCAAGGAGGTCAACGACGAAGAACCGCTATTCCCAGCTGCTCGGTTTTTTATAAAATCTCCAGAAAAGGTGAAAATGTCATTCTCCTAATTGAACCCTCTGAGATCTCTTATCAACCAGTTCAAAATCAAAACTTTCTTGGATGAAGAAACGATGCTCGATAGCCTGATTCTTATTTGCTTTATCCAGCTGCACGATTCTGTCTTATCATCAGAAGCAAAAGCAGCAGCTGCGGACATAGAGGAACGGCTTCAACTAGGGTCAAAGCTCAGCGATGTTATACACAACAAGGAAGAAGCAATAGCACTGTTTGATCTGTATCGCAATGAAGGCTACATCCTTACAGAACACAGAGGCAGATTCTGCGTACGCAATAAAAGAAAACCTTTTCATCATTATTATCCCGACGGAATCTTCCTCACCATTTGATCTCCTCTTCTTATTGTCAGGTGGTACTCAAGGAAAGCTCGTCACCACAAGACATGCTTAGGTCGTTGTTTCAAGTGAACTACCTCTACTGGCTAGAGAAGAATGCTGGGATCGAAGCTACAAGCACATACTCAGACTGCAAACCGGGCGGTCGCCTTCACATTTCTTTGGATTATGTGCGAAGAGAGTTTGAACTCGCTAAAGAAGACAGTGAATCAGTGGGTTGGGTCACTGAAGGACTGATAGCTAGACCTCTACCGACCAGAATCCGTCTAGGTTATGATCGTGAACCCTTATCTTCGCCTTCCAGCTCATAAACTCAGAGCAAAAACCAGGGCCAATGGGTGATGTATTAGTCTATTAGATCAGATTTCCTTTTTGGTATAGAATAGATACATTGTCTCTGTTCATCTGCCATTGAAATGCTGTTAGCTTTTTAGAGATTTACATGTCTCTGAAGTCAGAAGTTCCCTTAGTTAAGATCTAATTCGAAAATCAGATACTTGAAAACTATATAATCAATGTATATCAGATTCGGTTTTCACTTTTTTGATTAAATATACATGTCATATTCCAAACAAAATAATAATGAGTTATGTTTAAATATAAACATTATATTTAAACATTATTTCATTATGACATACATTTGAGATCCGATTCTTATTAAATTCATTGCGACCTACAAACATGCCCGACTCTTTTTTCACGTTTGACCCCACAAAATTGGGAATGATTAATATATCAAGTTTTTTTCACAATTTTGTTTTTATATCAGATCAAATCTAGATTTCTACAGTGATCTTTTGCAGGTTAACCACAGTTACAGAACAGATAAAACTCCCCAAATGCAAAGGAAACCAAAAAAATGGCGAGTTAGCCTTAAGAGAGAGAGATTTTCTGATTCTACTGAACAAAAGGGTATCGAGCTACGTAGAATTCTCTTACACGCGAAGCCCCATCTCGGGCAAGTATGCCTTCGAGATCTCCAATGATCCTAGCCAGCCAAATCTCCAGGTTTCTCTGCACTTCTTTCAAGTTGTTCTTGATCAAATCCAATGACCTTCTTGTGTTCATCTTGGCTTGGTTTAGTTGATCTCCTTGATTGCTCCTTGTGATTTCCGTCTGCAATGCACCGAGCTTCTGCCCTGTCTCTGATGCTCGCTGCTGAAGTCTGAAACACTCGAGCAGAAACTCGGTTTGTCTTTGTGTCCTGAACTCGGGTCCTAGCGTCGCATCGCACGGATCACTACTCTGCTGAAAAAGAAACATAAAGCAGAACAAGGTTAAGCCTTTTTAGCTCTTGAGTAACTCAAGCAAATTACATTTAGTGTTAGAGAGTAACCATTCTTCTGCATAGATCATCGATCTTCCCTGCAAGAGCTTGATACCTCTTTGCTTGTTTTCTCAGCAAAGACGGGACCTTTGAAATGTCGTCACTACGACAAACTTTCTCAAGATTTAGTAATTCCTCTTCAAGTAACCTCAATTTCGCAGAAACACCTGTCGCTTCACTGTCGATCTTCCATGGTGATTCCCTTCTGTGGAATGAAAAGATAAGGTATACATTGCTGATCATCACACAAATCTCAATTCAAGTTTCCACAAATTATTATTACCTTGGCACAAAATGCTTCATACGGTACAGGGATTCCAAAGATTCGTACTGTACATCCTGCAAAAAGAAGTAAAACCCCAAATCAAAAACCAATTCTCTCTCTCTCAATCATACTAAAATAAGAAACAAAATCGAAACCTGGAAAGGGTTAGTGTTATGCGATTCAGTCCAGAATTGAGAGCTTGGAGCAAGCCCATAAGGTGTGGGGGAAGATACAGTGAGGTGATCCACACCGTAACGCTCACTGGAATTGTCATCTCCTTCTTCTTCTTCATCTTCTTTAATCCCTCTTCTGGACATAAACCCAATCATCTCATCCCTCTCGTTAACTTCTCTCTCCAATTCGTTTATCCTGTTCATGAACTCTTCTCTCTCTTCCTCCATTTCGTGAATCCGATTCCGAAGCCGTTTCTCCTCTTCCTGCCAAGCGTTCCTGTGGCTAGCGAAGATCTCCACGACGCGCGCGTTAGCTTTAGAGTCCTCCACGCGCCGAGATTTCATCTGACGGACCTGATCCTCCGCCGTCGCGAGCCGCCGTTTCAGCTCCTTGACCTCCGTCGTCAATCGCGGGACGAGAGATATCGCGTCGCTCGGGAGATGAGCTAGCATCACTGAGAAGCTCAAACCTAGGTACGATCTCGCTAGCTTCTTCAATTCGTGCTCGTCTTTCTCTTCTTCCTCAACGACGACGCTTCTCATTCTTAATGCTTCTTCTTCAGCTTCAGCTTCAGCTTCCAGAACAGTCGCCATTTTCTGAGCTCAAGAATCGGAGAAAGGGAACAAAGAAAAGACAAACTTTTTATTTTCTTCTTTTTCTTCAAACACCTTTTTTATCTACGCAGAAAAGGAAAGGCCTCTTTTGACGAATATAAAATTAATAAGTTAAATTAAATCTTTTTAGATATAAATCACATCAAGAAGCTTAAATCTGATATTGACAGAGAGGATACAATATCACCCAACAAAGTCATTATAAATTCTGGATTAAAAGAGACAAAAGATCTTAATACAACAATTTAATCTATGGTTTGTTGCTTTGATCCAATTACAATATCACCCAACTATGTTCTTGTTCATTTTAGATTTAGATTGCATTTTCTAAAAAATAATGTAAATTAATGTAACTTAGATTAAGAACTACTAGCACATGCTGCTACAGAATATGTATTAGTCTGACTTTTGATGATAAAGATCTGATTACCAATACAAAATACATCTAGCTGGAATTTTTTTTTTACAAAATCATAGCAACAATGGGTTTACCAAATTTCAGTATCATTTTGTTTCCAAATATATAATCTATAGTTTATAAATTTATTTATGTATAGTATATATAGATGATGAGTAGTCGGTTGTCTGACTTGAATGAGGCTGGACCATGTAGAGATAAAGAGAGGCTTCGTCTCTTCAATTCAATGCAACAAGAAGATGGAAAAAATCATATCACGGATCCGACCAATCTCAAAGCACATGATATTTCATCTGTCCCTAAACAATTATTTCTCTTTTGCATTGCGACTCTCAAGACTTTGATTAGGTTTAAGCTGCGGCTAACTCAGTTTCTTTCTTTTTTTTTCTTTTTTTTTTTTTTTTTTAATTGGCTAACTCAGTTTCTTGCTATAAATTTTCCTGTCAACACAAAAATCGATGATGACAAAACAAACATCAAGAATCGAGAAGATGAAGAAACATGCAAACATACTCTTAACTATATACAAGATTGATACATCCTTCCAATCCAGTATTAGGTCTAGTTGAAAATTCGGTGGACCAAATTTTTTCTATCGGACTAGAGATCAAACATAAAGTTTTAGATGCTAATTATGCTGTATGATCATATATATATATATATCTATTATTCTGTGATACACATTTTAAGTGTTCTGAGTCTAGTTCATATGAAATTGCTGATAAGAAATACACTTGAGATCATGAATTCTATTCGAACTTCTTTGGCAAATTCTGATTCTAAGCAATCAACGTTTTGCTTCTTTTTATTCGTGTTCATCATTAGATTGCAGCAGTTTGTTTGGATTCTCATTTGCTTTTGCTTTTGTTCATCTTAAGATTGTAGGAATTAGACGTTACTTATTCAATATTTGGCTCTTGTTGCTTTTTGTGAAGTTTGTGATTCGCTTTCACGTTAATCCGTAATCTTAGTGTGCTTTAATCAATTTTTAGATGCTAATTATGCTCTTCGAACATATATCTACTGTGCTCTGTGATCCATTACTTTCGTGTTACCAAGTCTAGTTCATATTAAGTATTTTAGAAATTGATTAATCAAATCTTAGATTATTATATGCAGTCTTGCAGATTAAACACACCTGTTATAATCAATTCCACTCAAAGCGCTTTGGCAAATTCTGTTCCAATCAATCTACTACATTTTTTTTTCAAATTCATCATGACATTGCTGAAGTTTGTTTCATACCAATTTATAACATTTGGATTCTCATTTGCTTTTTGTTTGTGTTGTTCTTGTTTAGGAAAGAAGAGAGGACCAAACTCATCAGAGAAGTAGACAGAAGGAGATTTACCTTTTGATGTTGTTTCCAGATTATTGGATGTTTTTGATAAATGCGTCACTAGTTAGTATTTGAATATTTGATAATGCGTCACTAGTTAGTATTTGAATATTTGATAATGCGTCACTAGTTAGTGTTTGATAATGCGTCACTAGTTAGTATTTGATAATGCGTCACTAGTTAGTATTTGATAATGCGTCACTAGTTAGTACAAACTTATGAATATTGGTTTAGCCTCAGTTTATAGATATTCCCAGTTTGGTTTATCTACCAGTCAATGATTATCATAGTGTGTTTTTATAAATGGCTAATTTATTTGATTAGTTTTTTTTTTTTTGGTTATTTCATAAATGTAAATTTTTATTTTGAGAAAGTTGTAAAAGTAAAAGAAAAACTAACCATTAATCTTGTAACGGTCTTTCGGTGAAACAACCATAGGAGAAGAAGCATCGCTAAAACATTAACTGCAAAACCAAGAAGAAACGTTATTAGTGATTAGTGTATAAACTCCGTCAAACCTGACAATCATGAAGGAAAAAAAAAAAAAAAAGAAGAAGTGATTTTTAAGTTTTCGTTTCGCACCAAGATTTTACCCGATTAAGCAAGCTCTCCCCAAGCACTTTGTCTTCTCATTCAGGAAATATATGCAAGCAGCCAACGATACTGCCACCTACAAGTAACAGCCAAAGATTTCAGAAATTGGCAATTCTTAATAATCTCAAACCATATATCATACATGTGAACAGAATAAGAAGCGAGACTGTCCACTTGATCTATGTATGATATCTAATAGTAAATCTTATAGATAAGTTGATCATATGGTAGATTAGACTGTCTCTAAAAGATTATATATAAGGCCATTGTAGAAGCAGCAAACCTGTAACACAGGAGTCTTGTGAATATATCGTCCATTGGAGGCATTGACAGGACCGACTTCTGCTGAGTTCATGATACTCCAAACACACCCATGAAAGCAAAGAGGAACAGTCTTGTGAATATATCGTCCATTGGAGGCATTTTCAACAAAATCGAGAAGAGTTTTGACCATTGACTCCTCAACTTTCTTCTTCAACCTTGTTTTGAGATTGATTTTAGTCTTCTTCCACTAGACATTAATTAGAAGCTTCACAAAGGCGCCTTCCAGATTTCTTCCTCGGAAGCATATGGACTAATAATCCTCGACGTTTGTATGGTTCCAAAACTCTGGTCGGGGGGAACGTGGTGACGTTGCCTATACAAAGTCAGGAAATAGAAACATGTCATGTATCACTTGTGATTCAGATAGTAGCTAGACATGAGCAACAACAACCAGTGATCTTTCTAATCTCTTAAGACTCTTACCATCCATTTCAGCAAAAAAGCCTTACTTATGTGAGGCCAGTGATATTAACAGAAGCGAAACGCACATTCACAAAGAGGATCGAAACAAAGTAAACCACTAAGCCAACTTTCTAGCTACCATCTCCTCATGAGATGAAAATTTTGGACAAGTAAGGACTATTTCCTAATCGAAACTGACTAAATTACAAATTAGGCGAGAAGAAGAAGATAATACCTCCATACGGAGAATCAACGGCGCACCTAGGATTCCGTAAGAGACAACTGCAATCAGAAACAACACAAAAAACATACAAAAGCTCTTAAGATTCAATCTGGAACATACATACTAACAAACCCTAAAAATTCCAAAATTAGTTTAACGATTAAATCCCTAGGAAAAAAACTGGAATTGAAGGAAGACAAAGAAAGAGATGTTACCGCTTCGCTGGAGCCGAGGACATGGTTGCTCTGTCGCCGCTTAGTCTCTGCTCAAGATCATATAAAACCAAGACAGATGGAATTAACATGATTTTCCTGTTTTCAACCTTTCGCTTTTAACGATCCCAGCAAAATCGAATGAATACATCAAACAAAACCGACCTCTCTTGCTCTCTTTCGTTCATTTGAAGACGAAAAGAGCGGATCTATATATCCGCAACACGAAAACGGCTACTTAATCTGAGCCGTTGGATGCAACCTTCGCCTTCCTTCGGAATCCAAAATCCAACGGCTTTGTTTCTGTACCATGTGCGTTTTCAAATTCTTCTCTTATTTTCTTCGAATGGCCCCTCTATTTCAATGAACCGCCTCGTAATTTTTCTTTTTGACTTATAAACAAAAAAATCATCGATGTTTAACCGCCTCGTAATTATTTTCGATGAACCGCCTCGTAATTATTTTTTTATAATTATAAAAAATTATCAATTTTTGTTGGTCAAACAAAACTAATCAATTTATTAAATCCTTGCGTTTGATATATACTAAACGTCGTCGTATGGCAAAAAGAGGGGAGGGAGGGAGAGAGAAATGAAAAACCACGCGAAAACAGAACCGTAAAATTTCTCCCGCTACAATTTAGGAAACATTTCGAAGGCATTCGTCACGTGGATCGACTCTAAGAACCGTCGATTATCTCTTAATCAACGGTCAATACATAATCCTTAATATTCACCATCTTCATGACATTACATGACTATATAACCTACTGCTCACCTTTTAATTCACATCTCAAACCATTATCCGCTCTTAGAGCAATCGATCCGAAAAATTTCTCGAGAAAATTCTGAGAGTTTCATTTTGAAAAATGTCTGGTCGTGGAAAGGGAGGCAAGGGTTTGGGAAAGGGTGGAGCCAAGCGTCACAGGAAGGTTCTAAGAGACAACATCCAAGGAATCACTAAGCCGGCGATTCGGCGATTGGCTCGTAGAGGAGGCGTTAAGCGTATTAGCGGTTTGATCTACGAGGAGACACGTGGCGTCCTTAAGATCTTTTTGGAGAATGTCATCCGCGACGCCGTCACTTACACCGAGCACGCACGGAGGAAGACGGTGACTGCCATGGACGTCGTTTACGCTCTCAAGAGACAAGGAAGGACTCTCTACGGATTCGGCGGCTAGGGTTTTATAATTGCTTTGTCTTCTACTTTTAATAGGAATGTAATTTTCAGAAGTTTGTGTTAAACCCAGAAAGTCTGAGGGTGTTAGTTGCAATTTGGTGAATTCAGTCTCAAGTTTGGTCCTCTTTTAGTAATTGCTAATTAAAGCTTCTCTATGCTTGTTAGTTTCTTTAGATCACGAATCAGATATCTAAATTGTCTTGGTTTAGTGTTTTAAACCGGATCGGTTTAGTTGAAATATGATAGAACCCAAACTCGGGTTTATCAAAATAACAGAGAAATGAGATGAGATAAAACTCTCTATGACTTAATTGATCAATAATGTGATAAAACTCTACAATGGAAGTTCTCAGATTAATAACAACGTAAGAGAAGATGGCATAAACGTAAATATGATGAGTGCTAGATAGTTGTGGGCTTCAATCTTCATCTTCAATTCCATAGACCCATCCAAGCCCAACAGGCCCAATCCGAGGTCGTATTTAAATACACGTCAAAATCTGTCTGTTGAGAACATAAATTTATCAACTTATGGGTTTTAAAATGAATTTATTAGCAAATCAGAATAATCTCCCATATTCTAGAGGGAAAGAGAAGCGTCGAGGAGAAGTAGCTTGGAGCTAAGCTCTTCCGTGATCCCTCGCCGTGAATTTGACGGGGAATTTCTTGATTCTCGAGGGATGAGAGCTCCGGGAAACGAAGACGCCGTCGTGATCGAAAAGGGGAAAAAGGCGGGAGAGGCGCATGTTATCACCGTGAATTGTCCGGATAGGACTGGTTTAGGGTGTGATATTTGCAGAATCATCCTCGATTCCGGGCTTTATATTAAAAAAGGAGGTAAGATTGTCCCGGCAATGGCTTTAGCCGTAGACCATAGCTCCGAAATGATTTAACAAACTCGAACAATCCTTTTTTTTTTGGTTATCTCTGTGAATTGCTTAGATAGCTTGATTTTGGTCGATCGATATAAGGTCTGAGGTTTCAGCTTGTGTAATGGTCGAGAGATGAATCTGATTATTCATTTCTGTTTGATGTATTAGATGTTACAACCGATGGAGTATGGTGCTACATAGTTTTGTGGGTAGTTCCTCATTATGATTCTTTAATATTGAGATGGTCACATTTGAAGAACCAGCTTGTATCTGTATGCCCCTCTTTCTCCACCTACTTCGTGCTCAATTTGATGTCTCCTTGTCCCGCATCAACAACGGTTTACTTGTTGAAGTTCTTTTGCCTAGACCGGAAGGGACTCTTACACGGTACTGTGTCTTATCGTCTCATGGATTAATGCTTTTTCTTATGAATGTCGTCTTGAATGTGTGAATGTTCTGTTTGCAGATGTTACTCAAGTACTAACTGAGCTTGAGCTCACAATTCAAACCGTGAAGGTCACTACGACACCAGATGGGAGAGTTCTGGACCTTTTCTTCATAACAGATAACATGTGAGTGAGTTTAGACAATCTGCTCGAGTACTCTTTGAATCTAGCATGAAGGGTGATTCGTGGTATTGTTTACCATTGTCTGTTAGGGATCTTTTACACACGAAAAAGCGCCAAGACGAGACACTGGAGCAGTTTCGTTCTGTTTTAGGAGAATCATGTATAAGCTGTGAACTCCAGTTGGCTGGTCCTGAGTATGAATGTCATCAGAATATTCCATCTCTTTCTCCAGCAGTGGCTGAGGAGTTGTTTACGTCTGAGCAGCTCACCGATGAAGATAATCGTGTACAGGTTCTTAGTGATGATATGAGAAAGCTGAAGAATTTCACTGTCACAGTTGACAATTCCTTAAGCCCGGCTCACACGTTACTCCAAATACGTTGCGTTGATCACAGAGGCCTTCTCTATGATGTGTTAAGAACCTTGAAAGACTTTGACATTAAGGTTATGGCGAAACCAACATGCTTATTTGTTTAGAATTTAGGGTATTAGTACACCGCTTTTCTTTGTGACATCTCTCAGTTTGAGATCTATTTCTGCAGCTATCTTATGGCAGGTTCTCGCCTCAAACCCAAGGTCATCGGGATCTAGAGTTATTTGTTCAGCTGAAAGATGAGAACAAGATCGTGGATCCCGATAAGCAAAATTCGTTATGTACACGTATGAAAGCTGAAATGCTTCATCCTTTACGTGTCATAATAACAAACCGAGGACCAGACACTGAACTTTTGGTTGCTAATCCAGTTGAGATATCTGGGAAAGGCAGGCCAAGAGTGTTCTATGACGTTACCCTTTCACTAAAAGTGCTTGGAATCTGCGTTTTCTCGGTAAGAAACAAATCTATTCACAGAAATCTTAGGATCAGTGACTCTGACTGTGAACTGTGTTGTCTTGTGTTTCTATCTCAGGCTGAAATAAGAAGATACACGGCTAGTGACCGAGAATGGGAAGTGTACAGATTTCTTCTGGATGAAAACTGTTTGTTTCAGCTTGGTAGCGCGTCTGCTAGGAATCAGATCGCTAATAACGTGAGAAGAACATTGATGGGTTGGTGAATTGAAGACAAAGACCTGTACAGAGAGATAAATATGTTGTACTGCTATGTGATCTATCATCTATGGTATGCCTTTGGTTATGTCCTATTGCGTCTAGTTTCAATTCAACAAGTAGATGTTATTTTCGTGAAGTAATCTCTAATCTGAGTTTTGGTGTATCCAATCCATTGTCAAAATATAGGGATTGATTATCTATCAGTAGCTGATTCGCAAAAATGAATCCATGTTAAAAAAAGAAAGATGATTGGTTTAAAAAAATTTAAAATAAAAAAGAAAGAAATTATTTCTAAAATATTTTAAATATCTTTTCTTTTTAACAAAAGTTTGATAATTATTTTTAAATATGAAAAAGATGAGATTTTGGTAGAAAAAAAAAAAAGGAAAGTTGATAAAATTATCCTTGTTGAAAACGGATTTTGCTTTTCCTAATCATATTCAGATAGGTTACTCTAGTCTCTATATATACAGAGTGATTACAACCTCAAATAAACCATCCAAATTTAAACACCCGAGAGAAGTTTAAGAAATACTTATTGTTCAAGCTAACCAAATCAAAACCCTAGATATCAAGTATCAACGATAAACGATGGGAGCAATCTTGCATATGGTGAAACCATTCTTGGCTTTTGTGCCAGAGGTGAAGCCTTGTGAGAAGAAGGTTCCATTGAGGGAGAAACTGATCTACACTGTGACCTCTCTCTTCGTTTTTCTCGTTTGTAGTCAGCTTCCTCTCTACGGCATCCACTCCACGACAGGTGCGGATCCGTTCTATTGGATGCGAGCCATCCTCGCATCAAGCCGTGGCACCGTCATGGAGCTCGGTATCGGTCCCATCGTCACGTCAGGACTCGTGATGCAGCTCTTGACAGGCTCAAAGATTATTCAAGTGGACGAAGAAACCGTGCTCTCTTGAACGGTGTTCAGAAGCTTCTCGGCATTTTCATCGCCATCGGTCAAGCCGTGATATATGTTTTCTCTGGTATGTACGGTCCTCTTGCGCATCTCGGTGCCGGAAACGCAATTCTCATCGTCCTCCAGCTTGTCTTCGGCGGAATCATCGTTCTTTGTCTCGATGAGCTTCTCCAAAAGGGATACGGTCTTGGCTCCGGGATCTCTCTTTTCATAGCGACTAATCTGTGCGAAAACGTTATCTGGAAAGCGTTTAGCCCCGTCACGATCAACAACAACGGACGTTCTGGACCCGAGTTCGAAGGCGCTGTGGTCTCGCTCTTCCATAAACTGATAACTAAGTCCACCATCCGACAAGCTTTCTTCAGACAAAACCTACCAAACGTTGCAAGCTTGGTCGCAACGTTCTTGATCTCCCTCATCGTCATCTACTTCCAAGGCTTCCGCGTTGTCTTGCCCGTGAGGTCAAAGAACTCCCGTGGTGGCTCTAACTCTAGTTACCCGATTAAGCTCTTGTACACATCCAACATGCCAATCATTCTCCAATCCGCTCTCGTCTCAAATCTCTACTTCATCTCTCAGCTTCTCTACAAGAACTTCAATGGCAACTTCTTGGTAAACTTGTTGGGACAGTGGAGAGAATCAACACCAGTCGGTGGTCTCGCTTACTTAATCACAGCTCCATCAAGCTTGGCGGATATGGCAGCTCATCCTTGCCACGCACTCTTCTACATCGTCTTCATGCTCTCTGCTTGTGCGTTTTTCTCAAAGACGTGGATTCAAATCTCGGGATCTTCTGCTCGAGACGTAGCTAAGCAGCTCAAGGAACAGAATTTGGTTATTCCGGGACACAGAGAGTCTAGTTTGCATAAGGATCTGAATCGCTATATCGCAACACAGCTGCTTTTGGAGGAGTGTGTATTGGTGCACTCACTGTTCTTGCTGACCTCATGGGAGCTATTGGCTCAGGGACCGGAATTTTGCTTGCCGTCTCAACCATATATCAGTGTTTCGAGATTTTCGACAAGGAAAAATCAAGCGAGCTCGGCTACTTTGGTTTATGATGGCCTGCACCATCAAAACATTCATAAGATGTAACTAATTATGTTTTTCTGTCAACATTTTCTTAAAATGTAACTTTTTTAAGTTTTATGTCAATGGAAACAAAATTCTATAGAATCCATTGAGATGAATTCTCATTAAAAAAAAAAAACACTAAATACGTTGTAGAAGCCATTGAGAAGGACATTATATAGAGGAACAATTGAGGAGAAAACAGAGGAAGAAGAAATATTTACTTTTTTACCAACTTTTTTTGTTCCTTACTTTTGATGAAATTAATAAATAATTACTGAAATATTTAGTAGCTCTCAATATTGAAGAAGACCATCACAAAATTTATGATTTCCCAATAATGTTAATCAGAATCCATCTTTGACGAAAAGAACAACAATTTATATTTTCGGAATTTTGTCCATTAAAACTTACATGTATTGCATTACAAACAAACATCATTTTTTTTCTCCCCCTATGGTTACATTACATCCCAAATCAACAATCACAGCGACAAGTTTTAACCGTTTTTTCTTTTCTTCTTAAAAAGAATTCTTGAAGCTTATCAAATTTAACAAGAAGATGTAACACGTAGTGTCTAAAGCATCAAGATCCTTGGCCACCTCGTTGTCTCTTCTCTTCAAGCTGAACTGCTTCCTTCAACATAGGCATTAAAATATTATTTAATACAATTTTTTCATATTCAAGAGAACCTCTTCAATCGACATTTTGGTCAAGTCAACTAAAAGTTGAAGTTTATCTAGTAATTTTTTTGGTATTATCGAGTTATTTTATTTTATTTTTAAGCAGAGAACAAGTATTGATTATTGAATACTATAGAGGTGTTAAAGAACATTCAAAGTTTAAACCAATCTTTACGAAAAGAGTTTTATGAAAACGCAATGTGGGATCAAACAGTAGTATTTTGATCTCACAAGTAACATGTAACACAATTAAGGGCATGAAGAGGATAACCAGAAAAACAAAAAAAAAATGCGAATAGCCAACAAAGTGATAGATATATAGCTCAAACGAAGCTTGTAGATGAGAAGTGAGACTAGCTAGACTCTATGTTGTTATAAACTTGAGATCCTCTCTCTCTCTACATGGTTTACAAAGGTGTAAACTCTAGTACGGCGATTCTCAAAACCTCGGATTTCAACTCTTTCGAGAGAGTTCCTTTCGAGGTTGAAGTAGTAAACATAAAACGGCTTAGACGTATAGTTCATCGTGAAAACAAGTTCACCTGTAGCAGTCATTCCAACGACATCGATGGGAACAGGAGCATCGATATAACCCTCAACGACTTTTTCTAGCAAGGAAACACGAGTTCGACCATTCTTGTTTCTCGGAATCCTCTAGAACCCACATAAACAACCAAATGGCATGCCTTCCATTAGGGCGAACACACAACTCCGCCTTAATCACGCCTAATTTACCTTTGTAATTTATCAGTTTATTAGACAGAAAACAACGGTCAAGAAACCAAAGTTTTTCGGTCCTAACATCAAAGCAAGCTATGCTCGCACGACGACGTAGGTAACCATACATGCGAGCTACATAGTACACAACCCCATTGATGCATATCCCTTCAGATAAAGGTTCATGGATTTCACACTCAATCTTCCTCCACGACACATTTTCAGTTCCTAATGTAAGAACTTGAGTACCATAAGAGTCAGGGGTGATGGACAGGACCTTGAATTGTTTGTCAACCGGATCATACCCTAAAAAACTTTTCAAACCCTTCTTCTTCATCCTCGGTTTGGGTAAGCTCATGTACTGTCCCGTGCTAGGGTTATACATCGCCGGCGCTGTGATCATATTCCCGTGTGGGAAATAGATCAAACCAGAGACAGGGCCACAAATTTCTCCAGGGAATCTTATATGAGAATCGGCGGCTACTACAAGAGACGAGTTCTCATATGGATTTCGAGGCTGAGGCGACGAGTAAAAGCGCCACTCATGGTCTAGTTTGAGTGCGAATAAGAGACGCGGACAAGCCGAAGACCTGGTCAGGAACAACTCGGTGAAATCTGGACGGCTAGCAAGTATGGACGCGCAGAACTTGGAAGCGAGACCAAACCTAGCGACTGACTTAGCCGATGATCTCGAGAGTATCTCGAGAATAAGATCAATGGGGATGGGATATGAGTTTTGATCTCCTCTATGCATCTTGTGTTTGTCCTAGCTAGACTTCGAAACGTTTTTTTCCCCAAGAAGGCTATATATAGTTTATGGTTTCAAAGGGAAGTCGAAGATCGAATAGAATTAGGAAATCTTGAAAGCAATATGGAAACAAATCTTTATCAAAAAAAGAAAAACAAATTATGGAAACAAATATAGATTTTAGGTAATGTAAACGGAAAAAAAAATAATAATTTAAAAGTGAAGATGCGGTTGCATAATATTGCTCTTGTCTATGAAAACTAAAACCTACTATTATTTCTTGTATATCAAAATATATTAGTAACGAAAATTTGCCATGATGGTTTCGTGGTGTAGTTGGTTATCACGTCAGTCTAACACACTGAAGGTCTCCGGTTCGAACCCGGGCGAAGCCAATTCTCTTTTTCAGAATTTCGATTTTTCCTACCTTTGGAAGTGTATAAACCCAACTTCAATATACGCGTTAAATAAACCTCAGATTTGAATCTGAAACCTAAAATTTGAAAGCTAATTAGTAATTCAATAATTATTAATTTCGTTGAAATCGTCCATTTTTTAGTAATCCTTGATTTTTAGTACATTTTTTTTTGTTATTCATCTTGATAACATCTCCATTCCATTGGGTGTGATTTATAATTAGAAAATCACCTGAAAGCACTCTAAAATAAAAATACAATTCCTTGATATATATTTCAATAATATAAAAAAATACTTTTACAAGTAACTAAATGAATAGTCTAAAACTTGAAATACTTCTACAAGGTAATCAAGATAATATGATTGAGTAATAAAGAAATTTAACTGAACTGGAAATTACTTTACCAAGAATGAATGCTAAAACAAATTAAAGGCCACTAAAATACTCTGCAACCAATCTATCTACTCTGAATTGAATCACATCTACAACTTAATTAGACATCAATGATGATGATGATCGTAAACAAATGAACATCACCGGAGACTAAGGAAAGAAAAGGCTTGAGCAGTGTCAATAAGAGTGAAGACTCGAGAACAAGGCTTAAAAGTTGCAGTCAATGTCAATTATCACTGCAAGCAACAATCCGACAAGGTAACAACATAACACAGAGAACAACCATTGACTCTGAAGTTAAACAACATTCAATCGCCATTACAAAAACAACAACAAGTATCATTCGCAGACCAAAAATTCAACTTGTCATATTATATTGTGAGGAAGATGATGAAGCACAGAAACAATCAAGATTTTCTGGAAAAAGACAAATCCATTCAAAGAATCTGAAGAACAACCACATAAATCTGATGTCTAAAACAACAACATTCGTCCATTCAGATCAATATATCTCGAGCAAATTCGAATTTAAAACCAATGTGACAAAACGCAAATGTGGATTCCAAACAGATTCATAAGCACTAATTTACAACTGGGAACGAAAAATTAAAACTGATAAAACGAAACAGAAACACTAATCCAGATCTAAAAATTCTCCACATCCTTAGACAACTTTCGAATTAGAGAAACAAAAAAACCCCAAATTACTCAAATTCAAGAGCTGGTGAATTTAGTCACGGCCTTGGTTCCTTCAGAGACAGCGTGTTTAGCGAGCTCACCTGGAAGCACAAGCCTAACAGCAGTCTGAATCTCCCGGGAAGTGATTGTAGGCTTCTTATTGTACCTAGCGAGCTTCGACGATTCCTGAGCGAGTTTCTCGAATATATCGTTGATGAAGCTGTTCATAATCCCCATGGCTTTGCTAGAGATACCAATATCAGGATGAACCTGCTTAAGCACCTTGAAGATGTAGATCTTGTAAGTCTCTACACTCTTCTTCTTCATCTTTTTCTTCTTGTCGCCGCCTGCACCAGCTTCCTTCGGCAGCTTCTTACCGGCCTTTGGTTTCTTCTCCGCCGGAGCTTTCTCGGCCTTTGATTTCTCCTCTACCGGCTTCTCGGAGGCTGGTTTCTTCTCCGCGGGCTTCTTCTCTGCTTTAGGCGCCATTGTTAAGTTATCTCTTTTGACTTTTTTTTCGTTCTCTGGGTGAAGAAGAAGCACAAATCTGAGAAGGTTTGATATCTAGATCGATGGAGACGAGTTTTGTTTTTATATATATCGAAGAATCGATATGATTGGATATTAGAGATCGACGAGGATCGATAAGTAAAAAGATCGTAGCCGTTGAGATTATTTTCAATCAACGGTAGATAGGAAGTTTACCAACAAGAGAAGCTCAATTTTTCGGTATCTCTGTTTAAAGCGCGGCGTGAAAATCTCCGTTCCCGTCTTACTATATCATAAGTGGGCTTTATTAAGCCCATTTATTTGAAACTCGACCCGATCCAAATTTACCTGATTTGACCCGGTCCTACCGGTTCTCAATCAATCGGGAAAGCCATTTTCATTATTGTTAATAAGTAAAAGATTGGTTTAAGAAGTTTGCAAGGAACAAGTGAATCTTAAAAGGATCAGAGAAGCTAATGACTAATCCTCCAAAAGGCTAAATAGCCCTTATTAGCTTAACAAAGACTAACAATTCGAATGCTCATTTCTCCTTGCGTCGGAAATCGAAAGCATTTCTTATAATGGGACGTGCATGAATTTGGAACATGACATCCCAAAGTTTCTTCTGCACTGTTAGATATTTGATGGCACGTATTGACAAGGCTTGAAGCCTATATTAATAACAAACACCAATCTGATTTTTTAAGTATAATGGTAAACCGACACAAACATTGCAAACGTCACCACAAGGCACATTGTCATAAGTCATAGATGAAAACACATCAAATACAATAACACCAAATAGAATGAAGGTGAAGGTGTTAAAAGTTTCATAACCGTCAAGAGGAAACTGTTAACATAAACATATATCACTCCAGAAACAAACTTATTCAGGGCCCCTTGCAAGGGTTTTTGCTTAGTTGGTGCGGCTTCGGATAACATCAAGACCCATCTCGGTTGGATCGGTTGCATGGAGCTCCACTTGGATTCCATCTAATTCTCGCTTGAACCTATCCTTAGAGCTCGCGTAAATCATCTTGTCTCTCACTCTGGCAGTGTCCGGAGACCTTGGCACAAAAGAAACACTCACCTATTGATGATCATAATATATACAAAGATGACTCAACACAAAAAATGGGTTTTCATCATCTCTAACAACTTGTAAACATCACACAAGAGGCAGAGTAGCTTCCACGACATTATATCATCTATGACATGAAGCCAGCAGAATGTAAGATTCACATTCATGAGTCTACGAGAAAGTAAAACACGTCAATAAAGAACTATTTAGACTTCCATTGAGACTCATCAGAAGGCCGAAGAGATGTCTGACTTCAGAAATCGAACGATCGACTATCACTGATGAAACGTACAAAATATCAAAGATCGAATACATGAATGAAATTCATCTCCAGATCTAGTGAGCGACAAGCGTTATCAAAAGAGAGGTCCCAAACGATTTGAACTCTAAATTATTTATCTCAAAAAAATAAAACATGGTTGTATCCGTTCCATTTTCCTCACCTTAATATATAATGGATTATTTAGGAAAGTGGATAATTTTTTAAAGTGTTATTTGGAGAATGGGTAGTTTTAAAAAGTTATTTGAGAAATGGATAGTTTTAGTGGGTGTGAGATAAAAATATAGTGAGGGGAGCATAAAACAAAATAAGAAGCAAAAGACACAACTATCTTTTCATGTTTTGATGATAAAATTGCAATAATAGGTCCTACTAATTTTTTTTTCTACTCACGGACAAGGAAGAGAGAGAGAGTAACAATTGTTTTTTTTCTTGTTTTTTTCCTTTTATCTCCTAAAATTTTGTAGTTTGATTTAGCAAAAATATCTTAATAAAAAATTAACCACAACCATATATTAATCTTTTAAATTTTTGAATCTAAAGAGCTCAATTTTGCTATATTTTTTTGGATATTTGGCAGCATTGTACAACAATATAGTAAAAATTGGTGTATTATGCATGTGTACAGCAATGCTGGTGTACAAACGCTTGTTTCATATATATGGTGGAGTATAACTATATGGCGGTGTACAAGATGGTGTACAAACGTCTGTTTAAAATGGTGTACAATTATATAGTGGTGTACAAGATGGTGTACAACTATATGGTAGTGTACAAGATGGTGTACAACTATATGGTAGTGTACAAGATGGTGTACAACTATATGGTAGTGTACAAGATGGTGTACAACTATATGGTAGTGTACAAGATGGTGTACAAACGCTTGTTTAAGATGGTGTACAAACGCTTGTTTAAGATGGTGTACAACTATATAGTGATGTACAAGGTGGTGTACAAACACTAATGTTTTACCATCATATCTCGTACACCACCATATAGTTGTACACCATCATGTTTCTTACATATACAAGCACTGGTGTACGAGATGACGTAGTATACAAGTACTAGTGTTTTATAGTCATATTTCGTATATCATATTTTTAATCATCATCGTACACCATCTTCTACACTATTTCATTTGTACACCACCGGATCCCACTCTTTCATGTGCACCACAAATAAATTGAAGGACATTTTTATCTTTCATCCTTATTTTGTTTTTTTCTCTCTCTTACAACACTTCTATCTAGGCCTGGAATTTTAGGGTCGGGTTACCCGACCTTTCACGTACCCGACCCGAATTACCCGAACTTTTCGGGTAAGGATAATAGAAATTACCCGTTTGGGTCAAGATAATTTATTCTAATGGGTAGGGGTCGGGTAAGGGTCGGGTAAGGGTAATTATGTGGGTACCCGAATTACCCGTTTAGATAGCTAAGTTTTTTAAGTTTCTACAATTATTTGTAAGATTTTTTTAAAATAACTCAACATTAGCCAAAATTTAATAAAACTATCTAATTTTTTTCTTAAATTATCCAAATTTTTAAAAACTTATCACAAAATTTCCAATATTATGTAGAATTATCTTTATTTATCCGTTCGAATAATAATTTTACTACCGAATTACCCGTTCGGGTAATGATTTTAACTATCCGACCCTACCCTTACCCGATCCCTACCCGCGATTACCCGACCCAATACCCACAAATTCCAGGTCTACTTCTATCTCACACCCACTAAAAACTACCTATTTCTCAAATAATTTTTAAAAACTATTCACTTTCCAAATAACTTTTTAAAAACTACCCATCTCACAAATACACCCATATATAATTCCACCATTATTGAAAAATGTCAGAGATTAGGTGATAAAATCCGTGGTTAAGTTCATAGGTTTAAATTACAAGATGTGTTTTTTTTTAACACTGAAAAAATAATGTTTCAATGAATCATATTAAGTTATCGTTTTCTAAAAGATATTAACGAATTACAAGAAGCGAAACGGTTCTACACACTAATAAAGCTAGGTAATGAATCAAAAAGAGCAGATAGATAAATGTCTGAACATATATAACATTATTATTTACCATAAAACAAAGATTAACGACAATATAAATGAAAATGAACAAACCCAATAAGACTAGTACTAGAGAGACTGAAAGACAAACAATCCCTATAAGTCTGCTACTTAATTAACTTATGTTATTTGAGAGACTGAAACAACCAACCAGTTTCTAGATAAAATCAATGGACAGACCATTTCCTTACATAAGCAAAAGACTATCAACATGATTCAAGAAGGTTTGAGCATAGTGAAATGAACCTCCAACATCTCCTTCGATCTCAAACTCTCTGAAACTTTGATTGAATGTATTGTAATACAACACAAAGTGTGATCCCTCAAGCAACCAGTGTTGTCCGAAAACAAGTTCTCCTGATCCAGTGGTACCTTCGAAAGCATATTCCTTATCGCCGGCAATTTCTCTCCAACGAGGAATCACAACGCGTTCTTCCCGCCATTCTCCTGAGCTTTCATTCCTAACCCAAAGCTGAAACTCTCCATTGTCATACAACTCCATCCTCGTGTAACGCACTAGGGCTATTTCACGGTTATAGTTCACCAATTTAGCACCAATCTGAACCTTGACTCCCTCAGGAAATTCACTAACATCAAATTCTTCAGACCTCACGTTGAAGCTCATTAATATAGATTTATTCTGTGGGTGGGACCAAGCTCCATAGTACAAAACTCCGTCATCGTATAGTGCATTAGTAACTTGACAATAACGATGCTTACATACGATCGGTCTCCAAGATTCTTCAGCCAATCCCACCGTGAAAACATGATGCGTAGGTCCACGTGATCCACCATGCAGTGTTGAAGAAGTCATACATAACACCTTGAATACATTCATTTCTTGATCGTATCCAAAAGAGCTTCTGTTGAAACTACGGATCGGTGGTAAAGTCAGAAACTTTTTGGTACCCGGATTGCATACCATGATCGTAGTTTCTGATCCAAGACAGACCAGACCTCGGATGGGTGCAGAAAACGCATACATATGTTCTGAAGAAATACGCATTTGTTGTACACCAGTCGACAACAATGGTTTCTCCTCTTGATAAACAGAGTGAAACAGCACTTCTTGGGTTGGGTCGGATAATCTTCGACCGAATGTGAAAAGAACCCGTGGTCTTTTCATCGATTGAGCCAAGTAAAGTTTGCTGAATTGTTTCCCGCCGATTACAGATGCCCATTTCTTTGAGACGCAGGTGAATTTCAGCAAAGATTTCAGAGGCAACCGAGCAAGAATCTCCTCTTGTAATTCTAGAGGAACATCATAGCTTGCATTCGCCATTTTTTGTTAATTTTTTTTTTTTCAGTAATGATATATCTTCGCTACACAAACACAGATGTGATATTTATAGAAAATCTCAGACAATGAATCAGCCGAAAATTACTTTAGTTTGTTACGAAAGCTGTAAGTAGGTGACTTTAACTTAACTTGTTGAGTTTTCTAAATTTTAACGCGTCCATCTTTAATGACACACGTTAAAACTTGCTAAAACTGTTAGCTGATTCGCACATAGTTTTGATATCAAGCACGAATTTACAAGTTTTCTTTCTTCGTACACGTTTACTAGTAGTTTCTTAAAACTACTTTATTACTTTTTTCCACTAATTAAAAGAGAGATTTGGTGCAAAGCGTGACATAATAGCATATTCATCGGTTACAATCTCTTTAAATTATTCTAATATATTATTTTAATAATTTTTAATAAAATTTAATTATTTATTTAAATTTTAAATAATAAAAAAAAACTGAATCAATCGTATAAAGACAAATATTAAATGAGTATTTTTAATGAGTTTTTTAAAATTTTTAAAACCGTTTCTAATTCTCTTTCACTTTTTTATTATTTTTATATTTTTATTGTTAAAAAACTCGTTGAGATATCTTCAATGAAAATGCTCTAGCATATTTTCTTTCATAATACATGTAATAAAATAACTTCAAATATAAATAACATATTTAAAGTTTAACTTTGAATCTTTGTATATAATTGTAAAAGGAGAAGCTCGCTTTCATACATTGAAGAAGTTACTTAAATTGTTGGCCCAATCAACAAAGAAAAACAAAATAAAGGGAATACACACCGTAGACCAAATGGTGGTAGTCTAGTGGTTTACACATAAAGAAGAGTTATCTTGTTGGTCTAGATCGTAGATCGATTTTTTTCAAATGCAAAATTATCTGAATCATTTATATTTGGCCAGTCAAAATGGTGACATGATTTAGGTCCATTAGAAAACCACGTGAGTGAAGTACTCGACGATTACAGTCACCTAAGAGAAAAAAAAATTCTTTAGTAATTGAAAAAAAAAAAACAAATACACCCCCACTGCCACATTGACAAAATGACATAGGAAAATTTGAGTATCATCAGTACACAAAATCATCACAGCAAGCCCAATGCACACAAATAAAGAAACAACGTAGGTAATGACACGTGTGTGTGACGTGGTCTTCTGGAACTGTTCCAAAACCTTCATCGTTCGCCGTCTCACCGACTCTGAAACACATCGCCGGCCAACAAACAGCGCAGGGTTGACGGAGTAGGAAGCGCCGCCGATCGAATTCACCATCGGAGCTTTCACATGCCAGAATCTGGGAAATCGCACTGCCGTTCATCAACATCCGGTCTTCCTTTCTTCAATTCCACTTGAAGATTTTTTGGCATAACATAAACTGTGATAATCGATTGATTTCCTCCTCACCTCCACATCTAAAACCGACATAAATTTAACAAATCCATATAGCAGCGGAAGGGAAACAGTCATCACTCAACCTCAATGACTTCAAACTCACCACCAAACAACCAACGAAAGAAACTTCAATCCACAACTTCAAATCCATTCTTAAAAAATTAAGAAGATAAGCTTGAAGAACAGATTAAGCCCTTAAACAAGGAGGACCGAAGAATTACACAAACGTTGACAAAGGGAAGAGATAAAGACATCGAAGGGAAGAGACAAGACAATCCGAAGCCAAACGGAATAAAAGAACGAAAA
>OVAY01000528.1:0-54096 GCA_900406395.1 Kernera saxatilis
TCTCCAAACCATATTTCTTGGCTCATCACTCATTCATGTTGTTCTCAAACAATAACAATCCAATCCTAGCTCTTTTGGGCCATAAACTTGTGTTTTTGGTCTGTATATGGCCGTTTTNTTTTACTAGGTTCCACTCCCTGTTTAGTCTTTTTGATTGTATATTTGAAGTTTCTCTCCAGGAATGCAAAACAAGTAAGAGATACTTCTCCTTGTAACTTTAACTTCTCCATAGCATATTTCTTGGCTCATCACTCATTCATGTTGTTTCCAGACAATAACACTGCAATCTTAGCTCTTTTAGGCCATAAACTTGTGTTTTTGGTCTGTATATGACTGTTTTACTAGATTCCAATCCCCGGTTAGTCTTTTTGATTGTATATTTGAAGTTTCTCTCAAGGAATGCAAAACAAGTAAGAGATACTTCTTCTTGTAACTTTAGCATCTCCAAACCATATTTCCTGGCTTATCACTCATTCATGTTGTTCTCAAAGAATAACAATCCAATCTTAGCTCTTTTGACCCATAAACTTGTGTTTTTTGTCAGTATATGACCGTTTTTACGAGATTACACTCCCGTTTAGTCCTTTTGATAGTATATTTGAAGTTTCTCTCAAGGAATGCAAAACAAGTAAGAGATACTTCTCCTTGTAACTTTAGCTTCTCCAACCCATATTTCTTGGCTCATCACTCATTCATGTTGTTATCAAACAATAATAATCCAATCCTAGCTTTTTTGGGCCATAAACTTGTGTTTTTGGTCTGTATATGACCGTTTTACTATATTCCACTCCCGGTTTAGTCTTTTTGATATTATATTTGAAGTTTCTCTCAAGGAATGCAAAACAAGTAAGAGATACTTCTCCTTGTAACTTTAGCTTCTCCAAACCATATTTCTTGGCTCATCACTCATTCATGTTGTTCTCAAACAGACTGTCTTCCATTTATCACCCTCTTTCATTATGATCTGGTGATAGCCACTCCTTAGATCAATCTTTGAATCTTGGTATAGGATAATGATACTTGATAGTTATCTTGTTGATAGCTCTACTGTCCACACACATCCTCATTGAGCCATCCTTTTTTGGAACAAGTAAGGCTGGAACAGAACAAGGACTCATGCTCTCTCTCACATAGCCCCTTGTAATAAGCTCCTGAACTTGTCTCTGCAATTCCTTAGCTTCTTCTGGGTTGCATCTATAAACTGGAAGATTAGGCAAAAGTGCACCAGGCAACAAATCAATTTGGTGCTTAATACCTCTGATTGGAGGCAAACCTGGTGGTAAATCTGCTGAAACACATCCATATACTCCTTCAACAGTTGCTGCATCAATGGATGAGTACTCACTTCTTCAGCTCCATCACTCTTCTCAACCACCAGTAGTGCAAAAACGTTTTTGCCCTCATCAAGCTTCCTCATAACACGTGATTCACCCAAGAAAAGACTCTGCCTACAACTCTTTCCTTTGGACTGTTATGTTTTAGCAAAATCAGTATGTGATAATGGTGCCAACGTGATATGCTTCTTATCCTTGTAAAAGGACTAAGTATTCTTGAATCCATCATGCATAGCTTTCCTGTCATACTCCCAAGGTCTCCTAAGCAACAAGTGACCATCATCCATTGGAATAACATCACAGAACACTTCATCTTAATAGTTCTTTCTAATAGAAAATGAAACCATAACTTGTTTAGATACATGCAGTATGCTGTTATCAGTCAACCACTTCAGCTTATATGGATTCTTGTGCTTTACAGTAGGCAAATTCAGCTTCTCCACAAGTGTACTAGATGCCACGTTAGTACAGCTCCCACTGTCAATGATCAGATTGCAAACCTTCCCCTTAATTGTGCAACGAAATTGAAAGATATTCTCCCGTTGTGCTTCTTCTGCAATAGGAACATAATGCAAAGCTTTCCTAATCACCAACAATTCTCCATGATCAGGTTGTTCAACGACCTCTTCCTCTTCATCTTGAACGTTCTGATCCACTGCTGCCAAATCAAGAGAATCCTGCTTGAGTTCTTCTTCAATCTCTTGAATCTATTGGGCTGTCATAACCCTTACGTTAGGACACTCAGCCTAGAAATGTCCAAACCCTTGACACTTAAAGTATTTCTTCTTCATATTCATGTCTGTAGGTGCTGCTGTAGCTTTTAAATCCACCTTCTTAGTACTACTGCTAGCTTCTCCTTTAATCGCCATCTTTGGAAAAGAAGAACCAAAATTGTAAGGTCTGGTGTAAGTCTTCTTTCATGTCTTAACCTGCTTCCCCACCTTGATAGCAAGTTTCTTCACGTCATCAAGAGTCCAGAAAGGTTACAGCTCCACCTTAGATGCAATCTCTTCATTCTAACCATGTACAAATCGCACAATAGTCCTTTCTTGCGGCTCTTGAACATCACATCGCAACTGCAGAATATCAAATTCCCTTGTATATTCTTCAACAGTATGCTTCTCTTGCTGCAAGTGTGTAAGTTTCAGATAAAAATCTTGCTTATAATCACCAGGTAGAAATCTCCTCCTCAAAAGTCGTTTTAGCTTCTCCCAAGACCTAATACGGGTCTTGCCTTCTCTAACATGCTGCGACTTAAGAGTATCCCACCAAAGGCTAGCATAACCTTTCAGCCTCAAGGTAACCTTAAACTTCTTCTCATCATCATATGTAGTGTATTCAAAGGCCCTCTCCATAGATCTCAACAAAGTCATGTAGGTTAAGATTACCTTGAAAATCAGGGAACTCCACTTTCAAATCTTCTTTACGATGATGTTGTTGCTGCTGTGGACGGTTGTCTCTTCTCCTTCTCCCACGTTCCATCACAATACCATGATCATAATCATAATCATGAGAAGAACCTCCACTCCCTTCAAAAGACGATATAACTTCTGCTGCGACCTTTGTCTCCCTGGCTGTGCTTGCATGTTCATGCCATTGAAAGCCTGAACCATCTGCTGCATTTGCTCTCTTAGATCCGCCATCTCTCTGCCAATACGCTCAGCATAGGCTTGATCTCGAGTCAATCCTCTTGGTAGATCCATGATAAACGATAAAACACATAGGATAGATGATAGAAATCACTCCAGCAACGTGGATTTGCTCTGATACCATTTTGATGCGTGTAGCAGGAAGCGTAAGGAGTGAATAAGATAATGACTGTAACACGACAGCATTGGCACCACCTTAATGCATGCTTTGGGCTGCGAAGGTTCCTGAGAACAATCTGAAGACGTAATCGGATAGATAAGAAGATCGGGATCACCACACTTTGATAAAGTTGCCACCACAAACTGATAAAGACGCTCGAATCCACCACCAATGGCTCTCCCAAAACCAAAAGATAAATGAAAAGATCTAAACATATCAAAGGGTTCACAAAGACACTCTAATTTCTTGAACTTATTTTTTTGATTTTTTTCATTCATGCATACGAGCCTCATTATATAGAGGAAATACAAGAAAAACCATAATAAAAGCTAGTCTACATGCATACAACCTTAGGCATTCCCAAAACTGAAGTTAATATGCATTAAACTGTGTTAAATTGACTAAATAAATGCATTTTTATGACTTGGACGAAAATGACTCTTGAACATTCCTTTTTCAGCAGATTTGAGCATTTTCCCGAGAGACTCAAAATGGTCATTTTCAGAAACTGGGAATGGTCAATTTGTAACTCTCGGCAGACTTCCTCAACTAAAATTGGCAGACTTGTAGATTTTTTAAGCAGACTTGCTCCAAAATCAACAAAGTGTAAAACAATCCATTAGGCTTCTCATTTGGCTCTCGTGCTCCCGCATCAGAAGCCGTCCTTCGCGTAGGCCTGTTATGGGAGATACGGGAGGCACCAAAGAGTGATGCCAAATTAAAGGACATAATGGAAAAGGAAGTGATTGGGTATTACACCGCTGCAAATGGCACCATTTTGTTTCGTAACCGAGTTTGTGTACCAGAGAATCATGATCTTATGAACAAGATCCTAGAGCAAGCACACTAGTCCCGCCTTTCTATTCACCCGAGAACGTACAAGATGTATCAGAACTTGAAACGGTACTACCATTGGACTAATATGAAGAGAGAAGTCGCTGCTTATGTGGGTAAGTGTGGGATCTGTCAGCTAGTCAAAGTAGAGCGCAGAGTACCAAGTCACTATTTTAGAGTCTACCAATGCCCCAATGGAAATGGGATATGATAACAATGAATTTTGTGACAAGTTTACCCGAGACTAGTGGTGGTAAGAATGCAATATGGGTAATTGTGGATCGACTCACCAAGTGAGCTCATTTTATCCCTATCAAGAAGACGTATGGTTCGGCTCGAGTAGCAGAAATCTACCTTGAGCAAATCGTCAAGTTGCATGGTGTGCCAGTCAGTATTGTTTTGGACAGAGACACGAAGTTCACTTTGCTGTTTTGGAAAGCCTCTCAGAATGCTTTGGGCACGAAGGTGCACATGAGTACAGCCTACCATCCCCAAACTGATGGGCAATCAGAACGCACCATTCAGACTTTGGAAGACATGTTAAGGGCATGCATGGTTGACTGGGAGATAAGTTGGATACGTTATCTACCCTTGGCGGAGTTTGCCTACAATAACAGTTACCTCTCAAGTATCGGTATGGCACCGTATGAAGCCCTATATGGTTGGCCGTATCGTACGTCTTTGTGTTGGTCATAGGTAGAAGGCTGCAGATTCAGCTACTTCAGTAAAAGCTAAAAGAAGCCCAAGACAGGAACAAAAAATGGTCAGATCGGTGAAGGAAGAACTTGGAGTTCAGTGTAGGAGATGAGGTGTATCTAAAAATGCGGACCTTCCAAGGAAAGAGTGAGACCCATAGGTTGAAGAAGCTTAGACCGCGTTATATGGGACTATATACCATCACCAAAAGAGTTGGTGCAGTGACTTACAGTTTGGATCTACCTGTAGAGCTGAAAAAGTTTCATAAGGTGTTTCACATCTCCGTGCTGAGAAAGGTTGTTAAAGAATCTGAGCTGATTTTACCGCATCCTCCAAAGGACCTAGAAGTTTTACCAATAGTCGTATTGAGCCGTAAGAAAAGCGGACCCAATGGGAATAAGAAGAAGTTTGTTCAAGTTTGTTGGGAACTTGAGCAGCATTTGAGCAGACCTGGGAACTTGAGCAGCATTTCAGAAAAGACCACCCATAATTCTATAAGGACGAAGAAGCTTCACGGGTGATGGCCCAGGCCTGGCTCATATGGGAAAAAGCCAAGCCCAATCTGTTTCTGGAAATCCTAGGGACTATAAACCTACCCTCCTCTCTATAAATACCTCCTCCTTTTGCCTTGAGAGAGGCATTAGCTTTTTTCCCCAGCGAAGCCCTATAGAAATTCTCTCTCTCCTCTTCTCTCTCTCTCCACCGTCGGATCTCCTCCACCACCGACTAAGCTTGCCGCCAGTCACCTCCCTCTCCTGTGCTTGACTGCCATTGACACGATTCTGAGGCCCGCGAGTGTATCGGAGCCGCACCCGAGCCGTGCGAGACCTCACCAACCCGGATCCGAGGTGCCTGAGGCCATCCCGCCGCCGTCCTCTGCCGTCGTTGCCCTCTTCTGTTTTCCATCGAGCCGCCCCTAAACCCTAGCCGTCGTCTCCTCTAGTTACCTAAGGTAACTGGATCTAAAACCCTAATCTCCTTCCCTTATTTTGGATTTTCGTTTTTGGAAGTTTTCCGATTTGGAAACTTTCTATTTTCTGAAAATTCCTTTTATGGGAAGTTACCTTTTTCCAACCTCTTCAATTTATGGAAAGTCTAAACCCTAACTTCCGCATCAAGTAATATTCTCTCTTTTTCGAAGCGTATATCTATAGTCTTCAGTAGCCGATCTCCCTCTCTCTCATCCATTCAATCGTCTTCAGTCAGACGTTGAGTATCATTAGGCTCATGTAGACTGGATCTAGGTTGAGTAATGATATATGATGAATGTTCGACGCTGTTTGATGTTGTGACATGATAGTGGAAACCTAGGATCATGCTGCTTGCATTAGTTATTTCTTGCTAGGGCTGATTGTACGCTGGTATCTCCGTCACGGGGGAAGATATGTGTCGTAGTTTCATATTGACTTGGTTGTAGGTCTATGTACCGGGGGAGATGGACCGACAGGGCAACATAATGAGATTGACCGACCGGCCGGCATGTACGGATGCCTTGCTTGTGTATGAGATTACGGATTATGTGTTAGAAAGATAGGGTTGATTGATGCATGTGCTCCGTACAGTAGATATGTATGGTTGTTTTTCCGAAAGTCGTGTGTATGTGCTTCATTATGTTTAATGTTGCTTTGAAATCATATGGGCAGGGATAACTTTCGTTACTCACCCCTCCGTATTCTTTTCAGGTGACGAAGCCGAGTAAGCGCAAATGGTGGTCAAGTATGCTAGTTTTCGGGAACAACGTGTTTTATCATTTTTTTTTTCAAAGACTTATTGTTATTTAATAATTTCCAATGCGTTAATTCTCTTTTAAGACGTTATGTTTCTCGAGATAGTTTTTCTATTTAATAAAAATAGTTTTTCAAACTATTAAATGCTCTTAAGGAGTTTTAATTATATTATTATATTAAAAGTATTTATTATAAGTAACGCGTTTCGATCCATGGGGACGGGCGTTACTCTTATCCTCTAAGTTTGTCACTTACCTTGTTTGTGGCTTCCATGGAAGACCTAATCTCGCACTCAATTGTTTCGATATTGCTCTTCGGCTATTTTAAAGTACTGATGCTAAGATGAAGAAAGTACAATGACATGGCTTTCATATGATTAAGGGAAGGGTAGAAGAGAAGACGCGGAAAAATAGTTAATGTCAAACGTAACTTCAAAACCATAAGAAGAAGATGAGAAAGCATGAGTTTATTACAAAAGCGCGTGAGTATCATAATGGTCAACATGACATGTGTCCTCTTTTAACTTGCTGACGTGGCGAGATCCGTAGAGAGCCCCTTCTCTTTTTATAGTATAGATTATGCCCTCTAACATGAAGGATAATGACCCGAAAATTGTTGGCTCATTTAGTTAAGCATTACACGATCTCAACCGTATATATCATAGTGTGGCTGGGACTTAAAGTTGCGTTTTTTAATCTTGGCCGTTGATATATGTATGATCTCACCAAATCGTGTGGATGAGGTAGGTTAGGTGTCAGTCCTCCCAAATTCAACCTACAGCGTCGATTTTGTTTTCTATCGTGTGGCTAAGCATTGGCCCGTTTAATCAAGACAAGAAACGTGTAAAAAATGGTGAAGAGAATCGTTCGGTGTTAAAAGCTGAAGAACTGAGATTTTTTACAGTATTAAGTTCCATCCATTGGAATTGAAGGAGATACTATTGTTTTCTATGGCTTAAGATTCTCAGCCTCTGTCCCGTGGACAAGATCAACGTCGATCTAAAAATATTTGTGTATAAATTGCAGATTTGTATGGAGGAGCATTGCTTGGTCATAAGCGGCGAATAGCTTTGTAGAGCAGATGAGAAATAAGATTTTGTTATTGACAAAGAACGGATGTCTAGATGGTTCTAATTCTAGTACCGTACATCGCGAATAGCCCCCAAACCGTCCATGGAAGTGTTGTCCATACACATAAGTATACATGGTTATGATGAGTATGTATATATATACTGAAAAACTCATATGGAAGGTGGGTAATGGATTACATACTATAGTCCGTCCAAAAATTTTTGTGTGGGGTTACTTTCAAATGCAACCTAAATATGTATAATCAAATCAAAATAAATTTTATACTTCTCATGGATGATTATACATGGATGACATTGGTTGGACAAGCCCACATGGCTACAGATGCTATTGGTTAATATGTAATAAATTTCACGTTCAAATGAATAGGCATATATCATTTAGTTGAGCGTATATGGGTTTCACGCATTTGGGGAAACACATCCAAATTAGTTTCTTACTAGAAGTGGAAGTATTTTCACATAAGGTCTTACCAGTGTGTATTATGGTCAAATAAGATCTGGATTACAATACCATCCATGCTACTTTAACCATACATGACAATCCATCATACTTAATCCGTGGAACCGTAATATATATTTTCAAGTGAAAGGGTATATTCTAATAATTTCATCTAACACTGACAATCAAGAGAAAGCTGCTTAAGGCAAACCTAGTTTAAAAGAGCTTGTCGATTGATGAATATTCAAAGCGGCTTTGTTTTTTGAAATAAAACATGAAAGAACAAGTTCCTTGTACAATACAATATTTTTTTCCTGTTGTTCTCCATATATAATAAACTGATTGGACATGGCTTCATAGACAATAATAATACACCATAACAGTCCCATTTTTCTTGGGCACTACAAGATATTTTTTCTCGTTGTTGTTCATAGGTAAAAGACTAAGTGGAAATGATTTGTAGACAACAGTCAGCAGTCATGGGTTTCACTTCCATCAAGTTCACCAGAACACCTCCATAATTGTCTTCTTTTCCATTAAATAAAAAGACTTTCTACGCTCCATTGTCCATGCTGCAATATCCAAGAAAATCAATGTTTTTGTCAACGACTCATGGTGAAAATTTGGTGGCTATGAATCTCAATCTAATTGAATCTCACCATAACAGTTCTAATTTTCTTGGGCACAACAAGATATTTTTCTCGTTGTTGTTCATATGTAAAAGAATATGTGCAAAGGATTTGTGGACAACAGTCAACAACGATGGATTTCACTTCTACCTAGTTCACCATAACACTTCCATAATTGTCTCATTTTCCATTAAATAAAAGACTTGCTAAGCTCCATTGTCCACATTGTAATATCCAAAAAATCAATTTTTTTGTCAACGTCTCCGAAAGATAAATATAAAATACGAGAGTCAAAAGATATTGAAAAAGTGAATAATTGCGTATGTGTTGTGCTCAAATTTTCCCTAACAAAACATAATTAATCAACTGCAAGTGCACAGCGAATCGATTGTAGAACTTTAGGTATCGATCCCACATAGATTGTGGCTACACTATAAATCTATAAGAGCACAACCTAGCTAAGTCAATGCAAGAATGGAGTTTGTCACGAAATCCTAATAGCTAAGCAAGATAAGTAAAAACGAGTTTAAACAGTAAAAGAAAACGTTAGGCTTTAGGATCATTGCAGAGAATCATGGACTGAACTAGCTAGATCAAGAAACATAGGATGGTTAAGAAACGTTCTCGAACTCAAATCACGGATATAAAGCCTTTTCACTCTCGTGGCTCCAGCCCCTACACTTTACTATCTAAAGGCTAAACTCTTGCATGTCGTTAGATAGCTCAATATGTATTAATTCGGTTCAGGATTCAATTGTTTACTAAAGTCTATAACTCAGCTCTCGTTGGTTATAACCCCTAGCTTACCAATGACTAGATAAGAGATTCTACTAGACTTTTGGAATGTAGAACTCTTTTAAAGACGTTTTACAAGCTGGCCAAGTAAGTAAAAGGCATTTAAAGCAATTATGGTAGAGAACTCTAAAGATGCATCCCTAAGTTATGATCTATGCCTAATCAATCCATGAAAACTCCTTGATTCCATTTAACCTAACTAAAAGGACTACTCTGATATGTTAAGGAACGAAATCAAAAGCATGGTTAAAGGTAAAAGCATAAACGAAATTGCACATAAAAAGAAAATAGGGTTTAAAAAGCTTCTCTAGAACAAATGTGTAAAGAGAACAATCATCTCCCTTAGATCTTCTTAAACTTTGAAAGAGATTAGAAAATAATGTGTAAAAGTGTTAATTTGTGGCGTGTTCTTGCCTAAAGAGGACAAAAAATGCTTATATACAACTCTAGATGCAACCTAAACCTATTAGAAACAAATCCAAGTGGATAAAAATGAACCGGTCACGAGCAAGAGCAAATCCTGCCTGGTCCACGGACCCGGTCTAATTTCTACGAGCATCACAGTTCCACTTTCCAATGCCCATAACTTTTTGCTCGTAGCTCCAAATCCAATGATTCAAACGGCTATGGAAAGATGGTACTGGTGGATAGCTCGTGTCCAAATTTGAAGTAATTCCAATTTTGGGAAGGCCACGAAAGTATGCCAAACTTCTGACCCGTCAGCTTGATTTTTTTCGCCAAAAATCTACATTTTTGCTCAAATGTCCTGTATAAATGCTAAAGGCTATATTTAGGCTAAAAATACTTCTTTATGGTAAAAAATCCATGAGAACGCTTTATTAAAACCATATAAACACTTATAAAACTGGTCAAACGGAGGTATATCAACTCCCCCAGACTTAGACTTTTGCTTGTCCTCAAGCAAACAATGAATCTAAGAAAAGAAAAGAGGTTTAAAAATCATGGAAACTCACAAATCTTCTGAAACCGTGTTTAAAAGATAACCTTCAAACCACATTAAACAAAAAAACTTGGTTAGAGCAGACTCACTATATGCCCACCACAACTTTTGCAAACGATCCATCTTATCTCCAAACCTACAAAAACTCTACCTTATTCGTTAGTGACTCTCTACATTCATTAAGTGTTCTGTGAGCTTCTCATCAAAGGATATGATTCAGGGTAGACGCTGCTAGGAATTTAAAAAAGTTGTTTAAGTGTTTAGTGGGGATTTAAAGTGTTTAGGGTTACCAGTCACTCGGGAGGATGCAAGACATTATGCAAAACAGCAAGAAAGAATGGACCAGTTGATGACCACAGTTCCCAACCACTTGGTGCCTTTAATCTTCTTCCCCCAGACTTGGACTTTTGTCTGTAAGTCTCTATAAATCTATGTAAATGGCTCAACTTTTTTGCATACTGAGCTTTGGTATTCCTTGGGTTGTTTATTGTATAAGAGACTATAATTTAGCTTAAAATTTCCTTTCCTTTTTGTTTTTCGTTTTTCTGATTTTTTTTTTTTGGAAAGGGGAAACGTTTTTATCCTTACAATAAGTCTCAAAGAGAAATTTTTTTTACCTTTATTATGTGCTTTTTCCAAGGAATTTGCCAAAACTGTGTATTAAGTTCCTTTACCCTTCTGACGTTTTTGCACATATCTGCACTTATGAAAATGGAAAATAAGGGTGCATGAGGTGTAAAAGTAGGTAAAAGGGGTTTAAGGGTAGGGTACCAACTAAAAATGAGCTGGCCATTTAGGACCCAGAGAGTGGTAAAAATGGGGTAAGAAGTCCTAAATATCTGGTTCGTTTCCCTGATCTAACGCCTTTAATGAGAAAATTAAAATCAGGTTAGTAGTCAAAATAAATGGAGTCAACTTTCGATCTAGCAGAAATCTCTGTAAGATGGAATTTGTCGGGGTAAGCTGAGTCATGTGGATTCTGAATGTCGTCTTTTCCAAACAAGTCATGCAAATGGTCACTAGGAAAATAGTTCAATACACATATAGGTATGAAAATCATCATCATAAGACAAGGTCATAGTTCACTACAAAGTTTTGACTCAATAAAACAGGAGACTCAATAAAGTTCATTGCAATGACTCAAACATCAGAAGAAAAATGCGTTAGTAATGGATAGAACTCCTCCCAGACTTACTTAGGACCGCCCTGGTAGCAAAAGCAGTCAACCAAAGGGAGTGGACTGACTCAAGAGAATAGAAAATGAAAACAAAAAAATAGGATAGAGATAGAGATGGTGTCGCAAACACTTATAGATAGTGAAGTGTCTGAACTATCAAGGTGAAAGAGGTGGAGTGTGGTATCGTTTCTGATCACGGGTAGAGGATCCCTCTTCACCTAAAAGGTAGAGTGGCTCATTCATCTGCTCTGTACCACCTGAAGCAAAGGTCTGAAACAAGGCGCTCTTGGCGAGATAGGTGAGATCTGCTACAGTGATAGGAGCCTGTGCGTGAAAGCCAACCTCTTAGTCATGATAAAAATAATGGAGTCATCAAGAGGAGTAGCAGGAGGCTGGTCCAAGTGGTGAAGGGCTGGCGTACGTGGAGAGTGATGCCCGGACGGCTCTTGATGGCTGCCCTGATGATGGCCATCATCCTGTAAATCATTTACATCAAAATCTGAAGCAAAAGAGAACTCACTGAATTCTGGAAGAGTCGCACGATGAGAACTGGATCCTCTACGTCTGAAGAAGCGTGCAAGATCTATCTTCTTACTCACCCGAGTCAACTTTGAGATAATCTTACTCTGAAGTGAGACCCTTTTCTCCAAACGATCTATACGCTTAAGAACAGCGGACGAAAAGGTGGACTCAACATCACAGTCAACTAGGGTGTCCTCTTTAATAGTGTGATCTCCTAGAGGAAGCTTAATAAATGCCATGTCTTTCTTCCTTAAGTAACTGGAGAGAGTCTGGCGAGGCCTAGCATCTGAAGAGATGAAGAAGTCTGCAGGAGTGAAGCTAGGCAAACCCGAACTCAGTAATGGGAGATCTGCGCAGGGGAGTAGCACAAACTGCAGGGGTGTATTCCTCTGGTGATAGAGAAAGCAGAATTGCTCGGGATCATCAACCCATCCTCGCATAAAATGTCAAATCTGCAATCCAAGTAAGTCCAAAGGTGCAATATCTGTCATGACCTCATAACCAGATAAGTCCACCTGACATGCTTCGCAGATAGCAGTGAAAACGTTCCCAAAACACAGCGATTGGGTCTTGTCATCAGGAAGACCCCTAGCGTTATGCTTAACAGCAATGAAGGTGTTAACAAGGACCATACTGAGGTTTGCTGGGTGAAGTCCTGAGATGAATGGTGCTGCAAAGATGAAGAACTCATCTAGGAGAACAACACTAGTCTTAGTCCGACTCGCAAGAGTTCCTGCAAGTAGGCGATGCACATCCGGTCGTTTTGTTGATTTTCGTGATGGTTCGGGTCCCATTAGCTCTTTGTTCTTCCTCCTTGATGTTGTAGAACGTCTTGGAGGTTCATAACTGCTCGGTTGCTTTTCTTTAGCCCTTTTAGGAGTCGATCGGTTAGTCCTCTCTTCTGCTAAGGCGCGGGACCGAGTGGTCACTGGCTTAAAAGCCATAAGAACCTACAAAACCGATAAAACTTGATCCATGGTAAGTAACTTTGAATTTTTGTAAAAATACCAAATCAATACCAAAAATTATGAGAAAAATATGGTAAGCACGTTGAAGCAGCGGTGAATAAGGAAAAATTGTCAAACAATTTATTTAAACAAGTTTCCTAATTTTTTTTTAATTTCACGGATTTTACTGTTCAAGCCCAAGTAAATCATCAAATTCTCATAAACTAATCTAAATCACTGAAAATATCTACCCAAATCCATCAATCCATCATGAGATAAGTCTAATTAAATAAGTTTTATCAAGAACGACCCATAGAATCAACCTCAATATCGAAATTTCATGAAAAGTATTATTTAGTGTTCTTATGCAAATTTCCAAAATTTTGGCCATATATATCCCTAAAAATCATAAAATCCATCATTCGTATACCATATCTAGTCTAGAAAAGTTGGTCTCACGAATTTCCATTCATTAAATCCAGAGATCTAAAAATTTGTTCATTAAGAACACATAAATGAAAATTGGAAATTTGAGAGGGTTAGAGCTTGGTACCTTGTAATGGAATGTATTGAGGATCAAGAGGATGAGATTATGATTGTTTGATGCAAAATTTGATAAAAGTTCCTTCTTGAAAAACGTTATTGGTTCAATTTAAGAGGGTTGGGTTGAAAATCTTTTGAAAAAATCTTAGTGGATTTGGTTTAATCCGGTTTACAATATGAGAGAAGAAAACTTACCTCAGCCGAGATGGAAGACCGGACACGTTTTAAAGCTTTTGGGACCGGTCGTCGTGACCGGTGATATACTATAATTTTTACCGTTTCTAATAATGATTTCAATAATTTAAATTGGTTTTTTATGGTTTTTAACCTCAAGAATTGTTTTTATTGTCTATATATTGTATTTAGTCTTTACATGACAATTAGATGAAAAGATGCAAAATGGGAAAAACTCGGATGAAGAGCAATGTAGAAGCGTCATGAATATGATATCCGTTCAAAGCATTTCCGGAGTCCAATCTTAACGAAATTTGGTGACGATCTAGCTCTGTGAGTTAGCTTTCCAATGCACTTGACCTAAACACATTTAGAGTTGTTGTTTGGAGTTCTTCAAGTTTTTGTGCCGAGAGGTCCAGAAGACCTACCGCGAGGACCGGGTGCAGAGTTGAGCATCAAGACCGGTCCTCTACCTAAACCAACCTTCAGGCCACGATTTTAGAACCTTCCCTGAAGGACCGGTCAGGAGGACCGGTAGATACTCACTATCTATACGACCGGTCCGTTCTTGGCCTCGGACCCGTGGAAGACCGGACGCGAGGACTGGTCGCATAATGCTTAATACGCAACCGGCCCTTCATGAAACTTCAAAGGAGCACGATTTTATACTTCTTGGCTGGAAGCCCGGACACATGGACCGGACGCAGAAGGCTTAAAACGCGTCTAGGCCACAAAATATTCTTTTTGAAAATTTGGCCTTATTGTAACACCTGCCTCCTTTTTCACTGAGATGGCATGCTACCCGCATTGACTTATCACACAAGAAACCACTTGCAAGCTCAATGCGTTTACTAATCCCAGAAATCGTCTTTATATAAATAGCTTATCATAAATCGTTGTTAAAACTGAACTTCATAAACCAAATCTGAAAACAACTTTGAAAATATTTTTTTCAATAAAATCCACCAACGAACATACCACTTGAACCATAACTCTTAACCTGCAAGACAAGGGGAAGAGGAGGGGTGAGTAATTCAGATTACCTAGTGAGAATGAGCCTTAGAGACCCAAGAATTCTCCATACAAGAACACACCCAGATAATCACAAAGTCTAAACCAAAGACAATCAGCAATGACGTCCCATAAACAACTGCCAAGTAAAGCGGTCAGGATACCACGTGCCATCACACGGCATCCTCGTGCATACAGGATCCCTCGTGTCGGAGCACTTCTTCTCCGCACTAAGTTGTGCATACAAGATCCCTTGTGCCTAAGCACTTCTTCTCCACATTTTACTCGTCGGCTCGTCAGCCAGCCTGACCTACCCGCATTACCGCGTCCATAGGCCAACACCAAACTATAAGGATCTCTCCTTGCAGGTCTCTCCATGCCTCTAGCACACTAACTCTTCACATACAAACAATTATTTATCACAAAATAATATGCATCTCACAGATCACGCAACATACATCAAAATATTCATTTTAATTTCTATCTCGCATATACTAGTTCTTTTCTTTGTACTAAAATATACTTATATATTTATAAATATTAATACACTCAACAAACAAATACAGTTACTTATAATATATGTAACTCATAGGTATACTTGGCTAAACCCTAGACTAAGTAACTAACTAGATATATTAGTATATGAAGAAGACACAAGCTTGTTCCTCACCTTAGCAATTCAGATTGATTTCTCGGTTTAGGACTAGCAGAAAATGAGAACAGGTTCAGCAGCAAGCTCCGTCTCCATCGGTTAGGTTACTAAATATTAAATCAAATTAATATAATTAATGATCCAATAAACCCAACCCAACTTTATGTTTCGGTTAATAACAAGATCTTAGTGATTTTCCAATATAATTAACTAAATTCGGTTCAGTAATTAAACGAAACCAAATCTAATAATTTAATAATTCACCACAAAATCCAATTCACGAAGACACGAGTTCGGTTCACTAAACAAAGCCAAAACTAATAATTTAATATACCCCAAACCAAATCACGTTGCATGAGATCAATTCTGTATTCATGCCAATTCACAACCCCATGATTTTGGTTTATTAAACCATACCAAATTAACATCACGTGCTTACAAAACTACGCTGAAATAAGGGAGCACAAGATTCCTTGGTTTAGTTTGGTTTAGGTTGGGTTAAACAATCCCAACAACAGAATAACAACACGAGACAAGGTGCCGACCGATACCTTCTTGACAACACTAGCTCTCAACGGTTTGACTACACGGTGACTCGAGGGGTGTGTTGGACGGCTCGGCAACACAGATCTACATGGTTCGGCAACACAGATCTACACGGTTCAAGTCCACGGCGGATAAGTCCTCATGGTCCAGCAATCAAAAGCAAAACAGATGTTAGATCTATGTTCATATGGCTTAACACAAGCGACATATTGTAAAACAAAACCAGAAACTTTCTGCGCAAGTTACAGAATAAGTTTAGGGTTTCTGATGAGATACTACTCTAGCATCTCACGTATTTCATTTAGTTTCTTTAATTTTTTAGTTTGTTGATAATGGAGGACTAAGTCTTCTCCTATTAGTTAGGACTACTTTTCCACTTCCTGTTTTGTAGGAATCCATGATTCCACTATATGCTTCCTCGTTGTTAAAGTCCTATATAAGGACACAAAAAGAATGAATAAAGGAGACAAGTTTTCTGCAATTGAAAGTGTTTATCGCTTCTATTTCTTGTTCTGATTGGGAACTCTATCAAGTGGTATCAGAGCAGTTCTATCAATCTTTTTTCACAACCCAAATAGCTTGACTCGGACCCCTTAACTGTGGTATCAAGCAGAAATCATTCACCATTCCACCTAAAAAATCTAAAAAGAAAGCCCTAAGCAGCCCCTTGATTGGGACCACATCACCTGTGGTATCAAGGATGGCAACGAGTAACAAGGACAAACTTGATCTACTCGAAGCCAGCGTAGGTGAGGTTCAAGACAAGCTCATGAAGATGCATACCGGTGTGAACGAGAAATTCACCCACATCGAAGCGTCTCTAAACAAACTCGTGACGGCCATGAGCGGCAACAACGACGGTGGTGACAGCGCCACCAGAGGAGGATGCCGTAATGACATCAACCGCCAAGGAACATTGACAAATCGCAATGATCAAACGCAGTTCCAGATTCGTTCAAAATTTGTCAAGATTGAGTTTCCACGATTCTCGGGAGGAGATCGAACCAATTGGTTGATCAAGGTGAAACAATTTTTCACGTATCAAGACATGCCAGAAGAGCACCGTGTCCAATATGCCTCATACAGCGCCACCAAGGGAGGACGCCGTAATGACATCAACCACCAAGGAACATTGACAAATCGCAATGATCAAACGCAGTTCCAGATTCGTTCAAAATTTGTCAAGCTTGAGTTTCCACGATTCTCGGGAGGAGATCGAGCCAATTGGTTGATCAAGGTGAAACAATTTTTCACGTATCAAGACACGCCAGAAGAGCACCGTGTCCAATACGCCTCATACCATCTCGAAGACGAAGCTAATGAATGGTGGCAAGCCATCTCTAAGGCGTTGGAAGAAGATCATACCGAAATCACATGGAACGTGTTCGGAGACGAGATATGGGTTCTATTCGGACCAACAAACGGGAAGCTTGCGAGAGTATCACAGAGAATTCGAGCGTCTTCAAAATAAAGTGAGAGGATGGACTCAAAAAGCTTTGGTCGGAACGTTCATAGGAGGACTTAATCCCTCCATCTCCGATCATATCCGAATGTTTCTTCCGAAATCTCTGAAGGAAGCAACGATGTATGTGAGAATGAGAGATGAACAACTTCAAAACACGAAACGCAGTTCCTCGAACGGTTTTGATGCATACCACAGCACATCCTCAAACAATCAAAACCAGCATCGGAATACTATAGCGGTACGGGACACAACACCACCAACACCAACACCTAAGCGGCTGAGTTGGGAGGAGATACACACGAAGAGAAGCTTAGGTCTCTGTTTCAATTGTGATGAAAGATACACTCAGACACAAATGTCGAAAACCTCAACTTCTTCTCATGGAAGCGGAAGACGAGGAAGATGATGATACAGAACCTTGAGGACAAGGTTCTCGGTGAGGAGGGGAGTATTGATGAGATACTACTCTAGCATCTCACGTATTTTATTTAGTTTCTTTAATTTTCTAGTTTGTTGATAATGGAGGACTAAGTCTTCTCCTATTAGTTAGGACCACTTTTCCACTTCATGTTTTGTAGGAATCCATGATTCCACTATATGCTTCCTCGTTGTTAAAGTCCTATATAAGGACACAAAAAGAATGAATAAAGGAGAAAAGTTTTATGCAATTGAAAGTGTTTATCGCTTCTATTTCCTATTCTAATTGGGACCTTTATCAAATTCCTTACCCTTAACGGCCTCGGTGATGGACTACGGCTTCCCTGGTGATAGCAGCTAACGTCCGGTGACACGTGACGACAATCTCTGGTGAAGTTATGATAATCTTCTCATTCCTCTTCTATTCCTCCAGTGACACGCGACGACAATATCCCTTTATCTCCTTGTTACGAATCTGATCGGTAGAGAAACGATAACAACACCGAACAACACGGTGAACAACACGGCGATGACACAAAAACAAAACGACATTGACGATATGCTTGGATGCAGTGACTCTAGGGCTCAGGTTGCTTGAGCTCTCTCTTTTTAATTGTACAAATGGAGAAGGAGATGCTTACATATATATATACAAATATATGCACATACACACGACTAGACCTTTAGTTTTATTTGGGCCCTAATGGGCCTCACATCCAAAAAAAGGAATCGGGATGTTACACTTATCTCGTCATGTCTCTTCAAAACCGACTTTATCAAGACCTAGCATTATATTATATATATTTATTTTTTAGCTTCTTGGGTAAGAGAGACGCCCCTTTAGAGTTTAGGAAAGTTGTATTCACGTTTTAATTGAGAGATCTGAGTTCTCAAGAGAGAATAACTCACCTCTGAGCTTGTTATAGAGAAGAATTTTGATCTTTTTACTTTGTCATCTCTTTTTTATTGAATGAAATTCGTTTTTCTTATGCTTATGATTTCGTTTATGTCTCGTTTAGAATAGTTTATTAGTTAGGCTTAGGGGAAATCAAACAGAGTTCATAAATTGTTAGATCTAAGGTCAAATACACAGGGATATCACAATTGTTCTTCGTCTAGTCTTGTTTCTATTGCTGTTAGCTAACTTGATCACCTAGTTATGGTTCTTAGGTTCGTTGACATTCCAAAAGTCTAGTAAGTAACATGGTTTATTCTAGATGAGTTAGGGGTTAAAACCAACGAGAACTGAGTTATAGACTTTAGTAAACATATCGAATCCTGTTCATGATAAAGTGTATCAATCTACCTAACGACTTAAGAGAGTTTAGCCTTTAGGTAGTGAGATATAGAGGTTGGAGCCACGAGAGTGGAAAGACTTAAAATTAAGAGAATTTGATTTAAGAACGTGGCTTATCCACATCTCTATTGATAGACCTAAGACTAATAGTTTATGATTCTCTGCGATGAACCTGAATGCCTAGCGTTTTCCTTACCTGCATCTTAAAAACGTTTCCAGTCTTTTACTTTCTAGTTTAGATTGGTAACACCTTTTTAATACTTTGGCTTAGCTCTTTATTAATCTCATATTCTCCTAGTGCAACGTTTCACTGTCCCTTGAGTTCGATAACCCTTTGTAATACTTCGCTGTTGTGCACTTGGAACAATGGTCTTAGGGAAAACCTGAGCACTATCAACCGGTCCTTGGTGGAGATCTACTTTTCATGTCTTGGGTGAGTGGACAGAAGACGAACGGCCTCAGATTGAGCTCCTTATGACCGGTCTTCGTAACCGGTCTTTGGGGAAAAGAAAGAGCTCAGTTTTGGCTTAGGTGAAAACGAAGGACCGGGCACACCGTTTAGGAGTTACGACCTGTCCTCGTGACTGGTCTTTGGGAGTAGAAGATGGGCACGAACCTGGCATGGGGAGGATCAGTTGGAAATTGAGCAAATCATGACCAGTCCTTGTGACCGGTCTTGTTGAAAAATGGATCAAAGACGTCCTTTTAAGCATAATCAATGGTGTTTGGCCATATGAAGGTTAATTTGGGTTTAGCAAACGAGACTCCAACATATTTATCAGTAAATAGATGAGAATAGCTTGCTAAGAAATAAAAAAATTGTTAGAAACAAATAAGAATTTCGAAAGTTATGGATAAACCGGTTTTGTAGATAAAAAATCTGCTTTGTGTTCTTGAGAAAAATATTAGTTTAATGATCAAAATATCCATAATTTCGAAAAACTTCATTTTTAGAAAATTTTTCTCAGTCAATTTTGAAGATAAAATTTGAGCCATGTTTGAAAAATTCCAGGCAACTTTTATTTTGGTATGGTACTGAAGTTTAGACGTCGAAAATACACCTTTGCATAAGGGGAAGACCAGTTGCGTTTTAAATCAATTGGAACCGGTCCTCGTGACCGGTCCCTAAAGTGGAGACTCAAAAATCGTTGTTTTTGAGAGGGAAAAGAGGGTGGACAGGTCAGAATGCAAATGATTTTCACCCGGTCCTTAAACCTATAGTGCTCTTCATGCCCTTGTTCTTCCTTTCGACTTCTCAATCAATTTTGTCCATGAAAAATCCATCAAATCCTATAAAACCAAAAAGAAAAACTTCATTAATACTAAAATCCAAGCAAAATCAAAAGAAAAATATAAAAAAAAACGAATGTGGGTTGCTTCCCACAAAGAGCCTTTGGTTATAGTCGTTTAGCTCGACTTTCACAAGTTTTTAAGCGTTAGAAGAAGCTGCTAGAGAACCAGGGGCTTCAATAGCTTCTTTGAACGTGATGTCATGAGTCTCAGGAGGTGTCTCATCAATGGTATCTTGACACTTAGTCGCCTCCCAAAGGATAGTAGCGTCGGAAAAGAGTTTAAGAGTGTTCTCGAGCTTTTCCATGTAAGCTTATTCACCTTGATGATCCCTGCCTTGAAGTAGGACTTGGGAGTCCTCTTTGGTGTCTCCTTAGTCACTTTTATGGTCTCATCATGTTCCTTGGTTGAAGATGGTGTTGTAAGAGCTTTCTTCTTCTTCTTTGAACTCTTTTTCGCCTAGCTGGAGGTTGCTTGTGTATGGGTCTCTTCTTTTGTTCTTTTGTTGGTGTTTCTTCTGAGTGGTGTCCTCTGTAAGAGTATCAATAGGACAAATCTCAACCATATTGCAAGAGATCTCCAAGCTTTCCTCATCTTCTTCAGGAGAATAGTAGAGTTCAGGATTAGGATCCTATTGAAATTGATACTCAATGGCTTTCTCTCTTTCATACGCCTCTTCTTCTCCATAGGTCTTCTCATCAAGCCACTATGTATACTTAGCAGGGTCTATCTCAATCATGACATCAAGAGCAACTCCTTCAGGTCTTTCAGAAGCATTGTTTGTAAAACAAGCCATGATTTTTGATGGCTACAAACTTGTAAGTCCAATCTGATTAGCAATGGCTTTTGGCATGAGGTTAATGCACGAACCTGTATCACAGAGACAGTCTTGAAAAATGGCTGAGTGCATTCGGCAAGTGATAGTGAATCATCAGGGATCCTCAATCTTTTGCAAAGCTTTCAACCAAACAATATGGGGTTCTCTGGTCGAATTGAAGATGGCCTTAATGTCTTTGAGTTGATAACCCTTACTACCCCAAAAGTGTTGACGTAAGTGATAACTCATTTCCCATTCGTCCTTAAATGAGGCTCCGTGTAGGAGTTTTCAAACAGCTCTCTTGAAAGCTTGTAGATCTTTCTTGCTAATCCACTTCTTAGGCTTTTTTTTTTCTTCTTCATCCTGTGAGAGGAAGACTTAAAGCGTTGTTGAGTTGGAAACCAATCTTCGTCACTATCCCTTTCATCATTGCTGGTTACACTACTGTAAATGCTAACCACGTCTTCATCTTGAACAGCAAGGCAAAGGTCTTGAGAAACCTCATCACCTTGGTTGAACCCTGATGGTGAAGTAGAAGGTTCCAACGTGTTTGGCTTGAAAGTGGAGGGTGCATCATGAATGGCTTGAAAGTGGAGAGTGCATCATCAATAGCTTCCTCATCAAAGAACGTGGTGTTGATGGAGATTACACCATCGGCTACCCCCATAGTGATCCAAAGGCGACGAGCTTGAAGGCTCATTGATGTTGCCTTTGGTCCTCTCTGAATGGACATATTTTGTTGATTCTCTGATGGCCTGTTCTTCCAGCTTTCGAAGTCGTGTAGCTAGGTCAGCTACCACGTCCACGATGTCCTGAAACTTGTTAAACCATTCATGATGGAGATTGTTGACCTTAGAGCCCAGATCATGCAGTCCTTCCTCTAATAGAGTTTGGAGAGTGGGTTGCTCATTCATATGAGAGTTTGGAGTTTGAGAGTTCCTCTGATAATGCCTAGGAAAAGACTGATTGAAAACGCTTGTTGGAGTGCATCTTCGCTCTACATAAAGGAATGGTCGTTCCTGAGGAGGATTGGCTCTGCGAGGTTGATAACGCATGTTGAATACACTTTTTCAAGACTCAGTGTTTCCACATAACAAGTTGGCTTAATCCTCAGGCTCAAGAAGTTGACCCAGAGAGTCAAGGAGTCAAGTGCTGGTTTCTTGACAGGTGCATGCTGAAACACAGAAGTAACAACTTGGGACATCAATTGTGCAAGCTCCTTGGAGGGACAACGATCGTGTCTTTAGAGGACTCTTGATCTAGTGCCAAGTGAGCCTTCCTTTGTGCCTCTTGCACGTGTTTAGCATAGGCGACTTTCTCTTCAACGGTGCGCATCTTAGCAATGTCTGAAGCGATAGTCATCCTGAAAAAAGAAAAATTCAGAAGCAAAAAAACGAAAAATTTAAAACAACTTAGACTAAGCCCTAATTTAAAACTCGTAGGTAACACAACTAGTCCATGGTAACGGTGCCAAAAACTTGATGTGCTCAGATTTTTCTTAAGAATACACAATTAATCAACTGCAAGTGCATAGCGTATCGATTGTAGAACTTAAGCTATCGATCCCACAGAGACTGTGTTTACACTACGAATCTAGAAAAGAAAAACCTAGCTAAGACAATGCAAGAATGAAGGTTGTCACGAAATCCTAATAGCTAAGCAAGATAAGTAAAAACGAGTTTTAACAGTAAGAGAAAACGTTAGGCGTTTGGGTAATCGCAGAGAATCATGGACTGGACTAGCTAGATAAAGAGACCTGAGATTGTTAAAAAACGTTCTAGAACTCAAATCACAGATATAAAGCCTTCCCACTCTCGGCTCCAGCTCCTATACTTTACTATCTAAAGGCTAAACTCTCTCATGTCATTAGATAGCTCAATATGCATGAATTCGGTTCAGGATACAATTGTTCACTAAGTCTATAACTCAGCTCTCGTTGGTTATAATCCCTAGCTTACCAATAACTAGATAAGAGTTTCTACTAGACTTTTGGAATGTAGAACTCTCCTAAAGAAGTTTTACAAGTTGGCCAAGCAAGTAACAAGCATTAAAAGCAATTATGGTAAAGAACTCTAAAGATGCATCCCTAAGTTATGATCTATGCCTAATCAATCAATGAAAACTCTTTGATTCCCTTTAACCTAACTAAAAAGACTACGTTGACATGTTAAGGAACGAAATAAAAAGCATGGTTAAACGTAAAAGTATAAACGAAATCTCAATTAAGAAAAAAATAGGGTTTAGAAAGCTTCTCTAGAACAAGTGTGTAAAGAGAACAATCTTCTCCCTTAGATCTTCTTAAACTTTGAAAGAGATTAGAAAACAATGTGTAAAAGTTTTTTTCTGTGGCGTATTTTTGCCTAAAGATGCTAAAAAAATGCTTATATATAACCCTAGATGCAACCTAAACCTATTAGGAACAAAGCCAAGTAGATAAACATGAAAATCGAAATTTTCAGGTGGTGGACCGGTCACGGGCAAGAGCAAATCCTGTCCGGTCCACGGACCCGGTCTAGTTTCTGCGCATAACTTTCTTCTCGTAGCTCCAAATCCAATGATTAAAACGGTATGGAAAGATGGTACTGGTGTCTAGCTCATGTCCAAATTGAAGCAATTCCTATTTTGGAAAGGCCATGAACGGATGCTAAACTTTTGACCCATCAGCTTGATTTTTTTTTTGCCAAAAATCCGCACTTTTGCTCAAATGTCATGTATAAATGATAAAAGCTATATATAGGCTAAAACCTTTATGGTAAAATCTCCATGGAAACACGTTATTAAAACAAGAAAAACACTTATACAAACGGAGGTATATCAATATGGGTTGAGCAAAACAGCAAGTTTAACTCAAAATTGTTAAGGGAATCTTAGTTTCCCAAAAACAGAGTAAGACAGAGTAAGAACTATCACAATCTTTTGATTGTGAATAACAACACGATTCTGTTGAGCAACAAAACACACAACTTTATTAATTTGAAAAACTTGTATTTTTTTACAAGACAATAACAACGTCTTAATATAGACGTGACGTCTTAATATAGACGTGAAACAATACAAACGAAGAACATAAAGAGTTGCAACTCTTCTTTAAGAAATAACTACTTTAATGAGTTGTGACTCTTAATACATATAAAATTAACATACTTTAATTTACAAAACTCAATTATCGATCAATACTCCTTCTTAATTGAGTTTTCGTCTTACTCAAAGCTTCCTCCTTAGTTATTCAAATCTTGTTCTGCTAATTGCTTTTGTAAGAAGATATGCAAGTTAAACTTCTCCTTGGCAATACTTGAGTTTATAAGCCCTTTGTGTTCTGCTTCTCGAACAAAATGATACTTAATCTCGATGTGCTTCGTTCTTCTATCTTGCACCGGATTCTTACTAATTGCAATTGCAGACTTGTTATCGCAGTAAATCGGAACACCATCTTGAGACTTAAAAATGATGTCTTCCAGAAGTCTTTGTAACCAAATTGTTTGATTTACCGTTGCACATACTGCGATATACTCCGCTTCCGCTGTTGATTATGCCACTGTTTATTGCTTGCTTGATTGCCAACAAAACACAACAGATCCAAGAGTAAAAATATATCCAGAAGTGCTCTTCTTGTCTTCATTTGAGCCACCCCAATCAGTGTATGAATAGCCAACCAATTATGGATTCTCCACGCTTGTAAAATGAACTCCAAAATGAGTCGTGCCTTTAACGTATCTTAAACCTCTTTTGGCTTCTTGGTAGTGAGCTTCATGAGTTGTGCAGACATGTACCGTGATAGATAAGAACTTGCAAACATAAGGTCTGGCCTTGATGCGCATAGATACAACAATCCACCAATGATACTCCAAAACTTTGTCGGTTCACCATACTCTTAATTATCTTCAACGTCTTTGCCGTGTGGTGTAAGTGGAGTACTCACATTCTTGCAATTTTTCATACCAAACTTCTCAATGAGCTTGCAAGCATATTTTTCTTGTGATAGAAAAATACCATGATCATCTTGAATAATTTCCATTCCTAGAAAATAATCCAACAGCCCCAAATCTGTCATCTCAAACTCCTTCTTCATGTCTTCTTTGAACTTGTTGATGAGATGAGAGTTGTTTCCGGTGATGATGATGTCGTCCACATACAAACTCACGACCAAAAGATTCTTATCTTTCTTCATCACATACAACGCTGCATCATTCATGCTCCTTTGAAATCCATGTTGGAGAAAGTATGAATCAATTCTCCCATACCAATACCGTGGGGCTTACTTTAAGCCGTATAACGCTTTTCGTAATCTCAGAACTTTGTATTTTTCACCTTCGACTACAAATCCGGGTGGTTGTGCAACATAGATCTCCTCTTCAAGTTTTCCGTTCAGAAACTTAACGTCCATTTGATAGAGTTTCCACTTCATTTGTGCCGCAAGAGCAAGGATTTCTCGAATTGTGTCATGTCTTGAAACTGGTGCAAACGTTTCAAGATAATCAACACCATATTTTTGAGAGAAACCTTTTGCCACTAACCTTACTTTGTACGTGGTCGGATTTGCATTTGCATCCGTCGTGATGCGATATATCCACTTCACGCTGATGATATTCTTCTTCTCCGACTTTTCTACGAATTGCCATGTCTGATTTTTCTCAATCATTTTGATTTCCTCATTTAAGGCTCCTCTTCATTTTTCAATCTCACAAGCTTCACCATATTATTGTGGTTCCTCCGACACAACAAAACACGCTTCAATTATTTGAGATGTTTCTTCAAGTTCCACCCTTGGTGCTCTTTGCAAAATCTCTCTCATCGACTTGTATTTTTTTGGTGGTTCCGAAGACTCTCCTTCTTCTTTATTATCATCACAATCATCAACTTGAAGAAGACCGAGGGTGGAGAAGCGTTGATTTTGCTATGTTCGTTCTTGTTGATTTTTTATGGGTAAGGCAAAATTCCTTTTGACGTCTCTTGATATCTCCATCTTCTCATTATTTAAAATAAAACTCTATAGCCTTTAGATTGGTCACTATACCCAACACATGTGAGTATAATCATCCACAAACAGTAAGAAATAGCGGCTTCCATCAAATGATGCGGTTTGCATCGTCCCAGAAACGTCGGTGTGAACGATCTCAAGTTTCTCTGTTGTTTTTGTTTGAGATTCTTTTGGAAATGCTTCTCTTATTTGTTTCCCAAGATTACATGCTCCACAAACTTCTCTGTTAAATTGAAATTTCGGTAAACCATTTACCATCTTCTTGTTTTGCATTTGTTGTAGCCTTGAATTTCCCACATGACCAAACCTTCTATGCCATATCTCAATTTCTTCTTCACGGCTGATCACCGCATGTTCTTGTAGTGAGTTCCATGTAATTGGAAAACTCTTATGAACCATTTGTAACTCCATAATCTTCTTCCTCTTAGGATCCAAAATTATGCATCGCTTGTTTTTGAACAAGACACCATATCCGCTTGTTATGATTTGCGGAACACTAAGAATATTCTTCTCTAAACGGGGCACAAAAAAAAACATCCTTTATGACCCTTTTTCCTTTGTTTTTCATAACAGTGATGTCTCCTTTTCCGGCTGTCATAACAACTTCACCGTTTCCAACTCTTATTGTAATATTGATACTTCTATCAAGTCTTGCGAAGTATCTTTCTTCTTTCGTCATGTGTTTAGTGCAACCACTATCTACTAACCAAACGTCTTCTATTGTTGTATGTGCTTCTTCACTTGCACTAAACAACATGTGTTCTTCGACATCTTCTTCTTCTTCAAGGCTCATATGTGCCCTTTCAACTTCTTTGAACGGCATTCTATGGAGAAATGGCCAACTTTGCCACAATTATAACACTCTTTCCTTTTTTTATGATCTTTGCCTTGATCCTCCTTCTTAGGTTTCCTCCAACAATCAAATTTTGTGTGATTGTTCTTCTTGCAAAAGCCACACCATTTTGTGCTTTTGCCTTCATATCCATGGCTTTTGTTGTTCTCTGGTTTCAAACCAAATTTGCCTCCTCTTGTTCGAGCATTGAACGCCCCTTCCGTCATGTTCTCATCCCGGATAGCCACACGTTTTTTGTGTGATTCCAAAGTTCCTATTAACTCTATTACTGGTAATGAAGTCAAGTCTTTTGTTTTCTCAATCACAGCCACAATGCTATCGAACTTCTCTGGGAGAGAAATGAGAATTTTCTGGACAATTTGATAGTCCGTCTTCTCTTCACCATGAACCCTCGACTGATTTCCCAAATCAATCAACTTGTTGGTGATTGTTTTGATGCTGTCACCTTCATTCATTCTCAGATTTTCATACTCCCTTCTTAACGATTGGAATTTGATCAATCGTACTTGTGGAGTTCCTTGATATTCGGATTGCAATGAATCCCATGCCTCCTTTGAAGTGGTTGTTGATGCTATGCGAGAAAAAATCTGATCGGATACGTCTGTTTGTAGAATTTGCAGCGCCATTGTATCTTATGTGATGGCTTCTTCCCATTGAGCTCTTAAGCGTAATGCTTTAGGAGTCTCCTCTATTTGTGTCGGTCGACCTGGAATCCCTTGTTCCACCACCGTCCACAGTTTTCTGGTCTTGAAGATGGTTGTCATCTTGATACGCCAGAAATCTCCCCATCAATTACTTGTTGCGATGTTCCCTCCATCTTCTCCGTTTCTTTATGCGATTACTTGTGCGGTAATTTTTTTTTTTCTCAGATTATTGCTTGTCTTTGTGTTTCAATAGGCCCTTGAATCGATAAAGCTCTTATACCATGTTAAGGAAATCTTAGTTTTCCAAAAAAAGAGTAAGACAAAGTAAGAACTATCACAATCTTTTGGTTGTGAACAACAACACGATTATGTTGAACAACGAAACACACAACTTTATTAATCTGAAAATCTTGTATTTTTACAAGACAATAACGTCTTAATATAGACGTGAAACAATACAAACGAACAACATAAAGAGTTGCGACTCTTCTTTGAGAAATAACTACTTTAATGAGTTGTGGCTCTTAATACATATAAATTTAACATACTTTAATTTATGAAACTCAATTATCGATCAATAGGAATCAATGGTGGTGGAGTTTTTGGTGTGAGAGAAAGAGAACGAAACTCCTTTTTTTAGACAAGAAGTAATCAAAACTTTTTTATGTAAGTAACGATTGAAGAAAAATCAATTTTTTTTATGGATTTAAAGGAAAATTAAATCTTTTTCGGTATTTCAAATCAAAAGGTGGCTATAGGATTCTTCATACTCATTTGAAAAACTTTGACAGATCGGAATAGAAACTTTACTAACGTTTGATTTAAAGCAATGGAGGCGGCAGACTACGACAACGAAGAATTCTCTTAGAGGTTTTGTAGGCAAATCGAGCGGAGGTTTTACTAATGCTGAATTTAATGAAAACGAAGGCGGTGAAGAATGACAACAAAGAATCTTCAGAGATGATTTGTGAGTAATGGATTGGATTAAAAGCCATATCTGAAAATTCATTTGTACATAAAAAGAAAAAAAATTGGCCCAGTAAATGTAAATACTAACTAGAGAGGTAAGTTTAGTTACGAGTTGTAGAGAATGTTTATGTTTGGCTGAGGGACACAATCGACATGAACCACACACAAGTGCTTCAAGATTTCCAAAGTGTGTTATTGTGTAGACTATTCTTAAGAAAAGTGTCTAAGCGTAACAAACCCATATGACAAATTATGATTTTTTCTTGATAAACTAAACTGGTCCGATTGGATTGCATAGACTATTCACTTTTATATAGGTTACTAATTTTGAACCAAAAAACATCAAACCAAAATTAAAGGAAAACTCAAATTGACAACACATAAGTAGAATTATTTCTAACAAGTGTTTATGACCAATTTCATGCTTCTTAAGTTCTTAGTTTCTGGTATTAGAGTGATGAGAGTTTAAGGAATTGGAATAATATTGTATTGACTCTCATAATAATAATGCTTATTATACATACACTTATATAATAGAGATATTTCCTAAACCATAGATACAATTATAAATTAAGATATTCACATAATATTTTGATATCTTCTGATATTTCTAGATGATTCTAGATCCTTCCTTCTATACGCCCCCTCAAGCTCAAGAGGGTGATGAAGAGAACGGAAGCAAGGGCTTGAAATTGATCATAGATGAAGATGAAATGGGAGAGAATTGGTGAAGCGTTACGCTTAAACCATGCGGTTGACGGAATTACCGTAGTGTGCGATGTTGACACATGAAAACACCTCGGAGAACACATGTATGTGGAGGCTGGAACGAATTTGCTCGTATGGAAGCATATAGCTTAGAAGAAGTCTTGAATGAATTTACTGCGGATCGACTTGGGATAGACTTTGGCCTACTTGAGTCTCTCGAATGATGAGATAAATAGGAGTTGAGGCCACACCGACAGAGGAATGCACAAAGGAGATCTCAGGTGAGAGGTACACGAGATCAACAGTTTGAGGACGTGACAAAGACTGAGAAGTGTTGTCATCGATTAGGATGTGCCGGAGATGAGAGATCTGATGCGGTGATCCCGTGTATCTGGTATCCTTCTTCGGAGATAGTGAAACTTTTTTTTTTTTTTAAAGAAAACAAGAAGCGACGATGGCTTTAGACATTGGAAACAAAAGAAAAAAAAATCATAAGCAAGTGGTTTAGAGGAAGCACAATGGTTTGAGTTTGAAAGCTTAGTAAAAAGATGAAGATAAAGAAGCACTTAGGCTTGAAAAAAAAACAAAATCGAGAAAATAAGAAAGGTGCTTGAAAAAAAAAGAAACGAAAAATAAAAAAACACGATGGCTTAGATGCAATGCTCGTAGTGAGCTTGATTTGAAGAAAACGACAAAAAAATTCGAAACAAAGAAGCTCGATGGCTTATGGAAACACTGTGACTTATGAAAGAAGCTTGATGGCTTATGGAAGCACTATGGCTTATGAAAGAAGCTCGATGGCTTAGATTCAGAGGCTCGTGATTAGCTTGAATTGAGAAGCACTTGGCTTATATTCAAAGGCACGTAGGCATGAATAATAAAACAAAATATTTTAGAAACGGATTAAAAAGCCATATGGCTTGAAAAAGAGTAATGAAAACAAGAAGCATTGTACCTTAGCCCGTAGGCTTGAGAAAAAGAAGAGTTTGATCGTTAGATCAAAACTCGAGCATAACCTGCTCTGATACCATATTAGAGTGATGAGAGTTTAAGGAATTGGAAGAATATTGTATTGATCTCATAATAATAATGCTTATGATACATACAGTTATATAATAGAGATATTTCCTAAACTATATAGATACAAATATAAATTAAGATATTTACATAATATTTTGATATCTTCTGATATATCTAGATGATTCTAGATCCTTCCTTCTACAGTGATAAGAGTTTAAGGAATTGGGAGAATATTGTATTGACTCTCATAATAATAATGCTTATGATACATACACTTATATAATAGAGATATTTCCTAAGCTACATATATATAAATATAAATTAAGATATTCACATAATATTTGATATCTTCTAATATTTCTAGATGATTCTAGATCCTTCCTTCTATATTTGGCATTTTGCTTACGCCATGAGGCTGAAGTTTTTGGCAACCTATACACATTTGTAATGCTGATCATATTTATCATAAGTCATAGACAAATGAGAGTTTCTGAAAGCGATGAGGGAAAGACATAGGAGGCAAAACATGTTCGTTGTCGTTTCTCCGGATGAGATGAAAGTTCACGTGAGCAAAAATTTTCAAGTCAATGGTTTTCTTTATATTTGGCAGCCGAAGCTTTTTGCCTAAGACGAAATTTATCTTGATCTTTTTTACCTCCACTCACGGTAAGTGTATACTTTCTAAGCTTTAGATGAACGTATTAGGAACCCTAAAAGCTATAAACCTTTACATTAAATTTTGGTTTTGTTTCAGATATGTTTTACTCGATTAGAATGAATCTTTTTGTCTCTTTTAGATAGAACTTTCCCTGATAAAATAAATTAGCAATAATACAATCGATTTCCATCTTTTGAGCGCCTCTATTTATTTTTAAAACATATAAAAATATTAATTTTCTGATATAATATTCAATGAATAGCATAATGATAAACTAATTTTATAAGTTATTTGATTTTAAATTAATAATGCAATTATGAAGAATTACAATTTGTCATTAAATCTACACCATTCCGCAAAGTGAAATAAACGCTTTTCTTCGTCCTTCAAACAATTGTGAAGCAAATGCAATGTGCAAATTTAGTATATTATTATGTGTAATGTTTACATGAAATTGATGTCTGAGAGAGAAAATAGTTAATTAAGCAAAAACATATAAACTTTAATTTGCACATTGCATTAATTTCATGTAAACATTACACATGAAATTGATGTCTATTATTAGCACATTTATAGCCTTTAACATGTATAATAATAAACTCCTTGAAACAAAGGATTATGGCACAGTTATTGTCTGGGAACAATGATCCATGAGTCTGCGAGAAGGAGGGAAGAGGGGAGCGAAGATAAACATCTGAGGGATACAATCAGCATCGAGACCCAAAAAGGCATGGCAACAAGATGGACCTATATTCTCGAATTGTCCATTTGTTATCGATCGGAATAACTTCTAGTGATGACCAACAATCTGCTTGGAAAAGTTGCGGTGACGGCAACGGTTGAGTTGTAGCTAACACGGCGATGCATACAACTCGAAGTAGGAAGAAAACTTGTTCATCCACATTGTGATAAGAGACTTGGATTGATTTATTGAGTTTTATATTTGATATGAATTTAGTAGTAGTCAGTGATTGGATTTATATAAGACTATGTGCAATGGGCATGTTGAATAAGTTATTCAACAGTTGAATGCAAACAATGAGGGTGTTGAAAAAATAAATATGTATACGTGGATTATACTAAGTTGAATTCTTTCAACATGTTGAGAAAACAAAATAGGGGACCACTAACAACACATGTCATCGTTTGAAAGGAGAAAGTTGGGAATTTGGTATACACGCGCTAGCAACACACGTGAAATGAGTCATAAACTATTTATTTGGATAGTAACAAGTGTATTTTTTTATTGATTGTTGAGATTTTAAATTTTTATCCCCTCCTAACTATTTAACATCAATTATTATATAGTAAATTAATTTATTTTTTTATATTGTTTATATCAAAATTCGTTATTTTTCATACTCGGTAAATAGAGACTTGTTTCATTTAATTTGGACACACAAAAAATCCCGTCTTTTTAGTGAAATGGATCCCAACAATAACCTTTCTAACACCTAAAATTCTACTAATTATCCTTTTAACTATCCAAATCCCAACAATTATCAATTCCAAAATCAATCTTCTAACCAACCCCAAAATATACCAAATTATGGTTTTCCACCAAAAGTTTTCATGCCGTCAGCTATTCCAAACTATCGTCCATATTATGGATCGATGATGCCATATCCATCTCAAACACCCCCTTATTCTTCTACTCCAATGGGTAATGAAACTGTTCCAAATGTTGGAGCTGCTGAATTTCCCGAATTTTCTACATAAGTGGCTCTTGGTGGTATGAGCAGTGTTAATGAAGCCACTCAAGATGTTGAGGATTCAACTCCTACTCGCCGGAAAAGCCCCAAATGGACAACTGAGCAAAATTTGGTGCTACTGAGTGGGTGGATTAAATATGGAACAGACTGCATTGTTGGCAGAACCAAAAAAGTGAATCATACTGGGGTAAAATTGCTGAGTATCGTAATGAGCATTGCTCATTTGATCCTCCGTGTGATGGAGCTTCGTGCAGAAATCATTACAACTATGTTAACAGAATATTGGGAAAATGGATTGGCGCCTACGATAATGCTAAGCGTGTGCAACAAAGCGGGTGGTCAGAGAATGATGTATTGGCGAAAGCGCATGAACTATATTCAAGTGGCAAGAATGGAAATTTTAATTTAATGAATGAATGGCTCGATGTCCGTGATCAACCACCTTATGGTAGTCAGGTAGGAGGAAATACTAGCTCTGGAAGCAGTGGATCTAAGAGAGCCCACGAGAGTGATGCAAGTGACTCCAACTCTGTAGGATCTACTGTTCGTCCAATGGGGAGGGATGCAGCTAAAAAAAAGATGAAAATAAAGGTAAGGGCGCAGCCTTGGAAGTGGTCAACGAAGAGTGGACCGAATTCAAAAATTTCAAGGACCAAGAGTTGGAACGATTGGACAAAATAGCCATGAGGCAAGAAGAGGCAAACCAATTGATGAAAGAAAGGACTCAGGTTAAGAAGATGAAGGTGTTTATGAAACAAAGTGAAAATGAGCATCCCGATGATCGAAGCAAAGAGCTGTTGGAGAAGTTTAGCCATGATCTATTTGGAAATTAATTATTGTCAAGTGTATGTTTGTATTTTGTCACTATCTGCTTTAATAATGTTTGTTTATCACTTTCTACTTTAGTGTTTGTCAAGTGTTTGTCTCTCTTTTGTCACTTCATGCTTTCATGTTTTTTTGTCGGTAATATATGACATTTTCGTCAATATAATCCGTGACTTGCTGCTTGTAATAGGAAAATCCAATCCTATCTATTAATCAACTATATTCCAATATTTGTTTGGAGTCCATTGATTTTAACCACTAAATTTCATATAAATGGGGACTCATTATTCCATTGATGTACCACTCAATTTCATATTCATCTTACTAAAATAATATCAATGGATCCATCATAATTTCCTTTTGATATTGAAGCATACAAAAGACAGTCTGAAACTGAAGAGAGGTACATCGTCAACCGGTTTAGGGAGCGCCGAAACAAAATAGAGAACGACTATCCACCTCGTAATAAGAGAAAATATTTCAAGAGAGATCATGTAGCTGCAAACCAAAGACTGATTGACGACTACTTTTCTAATCAACCTACATATGACGATGCAATGTTTCGTCGGCGATTCCGGATGTGATAACATGTTTTTCTTTGCATTGTTGGTGATCTATCAAGTAGTGACAACTACTTCACCCAACGAGTTGACGCAGCCAATAAAGAAGGTATATCTCCATTAGCAAAATGTACTATAGCCATGCGAATGTTAGCTTATGGTGTGGCGGCCGACGCAGTCAATGAATACATCAAAATAGGCGGTACTACAGCATTAGAGTGCTTGCGTAGATTCTGTAAAAGAATCATACAATTGTATGAGCAAGTGTATCTCAGAGCTCCAACTCAAGATGACCTGCAAAGAATTCTCCATGTTAGTGAAATGCGGGGTTTCCCGAGGATGATTGGGTGTATTGATTGCATGCACTGGGACTGGAAAAATTGTCCTACAGCATGGAAAGGTCAATTTATTCGGGGAGATAAGGGAACAACCACTGTTATTCTCAAAGCAGTGGCATCTCATGATCTATTGATCTGGCATGGCTTTTTTGGATGTTTGGGTACATTGAACGATAAAAACGTTATAGACCGTTCACCAGTGTTTGATGATTTTGAACAGGGAAATACTCCAAGAGTGAACTTCTTCGTGAACCAGCTGGTGTGATAGGTTTTAAACCTAAGAAGACACAATAAATCAACTGCAAGTGCACATCGTATCAATTGTAGAACTTAATGTATCGATTCCACAGACACTGCGGCTACACTACGAATCTATAAGAGCAAAACCTAGCTAAGTCAAGATAAATATGAGGGTTGTCACGAAATCCTAATAGCTAAGCAACTAAGTAAAAACGAGTTTGAACAATAAGATAAAACGTTAAACTTTAGGGTAATCGCAGAGAATCATGGACGGGACAAGCAAGATGAAGAAACATGGAATGATTTAGAAACGTTCTAGAACTCAAATCGCGGATATAAAGCTTTTCCACTCTCGTGGCTCCAGCCCCTATACCTTACTATCCAAAGGCTAAACTCTCACATGTCGTTAGATAGCTCAATATGCATTAATTCGGTTCAGGATTCAATTGGTCATTAAAGTCTAACTCAGCTCTCGTTGGTTATAACCCTTAGCTTACCAATAACTAGATTAGGGATTCTACTAGACTTTTGGAATGTAGAACTCTCCTATGGTCGTTTTACAAGTTGGCCAAGCAAGTAACAAGCATTAAAAACAGTTATGGTAAAGAACTCTAAAGATGCATCTCTAAGTAATAATCTATTCCTAATCAATCCATGAAAACTCTTTAAGTCCCTTTAACCTAACTAAAAGAACTACTCAAACATAATTAAATACGAAATCATAAGCATGGTTAAAGGTAAAAGCATAAACGAAATTGCAATCAAGAGGAGAATAGGGTTTAGAAATCTTCTCTAGAACAAGGTGAAAAAGAGAACAATCCTCTCCCTTAGATCTTCGTAAAACTTGAAAGAAATTGTAAAACTTAGGTAAAAGTGTTTCTCAATGTCGTCCTTTCTACTAAGAGGCTAAAAACGACTATATATAACCATAGGGTCAACCTAAACCTATTGAGACTTGAACTAAGTGGATAAACATGAAAATCCAACTTTTCATGGGGTGGACCGGTCACGTGGACCGGTCAGAGACAAAGGCAATTTTCGTCCGGTCCACGGATCCGGTCTAGTTTCTGCGAAAATAATTTCGCTTGTTTTTGCAGCTCCATTTTCCAATGCGGATAAGTTTCAGCTCGTAGCTCTAGATCCAACGATTCAAATGGCTATGGAAAGATGGTACTAGTGCCTAGCTTGTGTCCAATTTTGAAGCAATTCTAATGAAGGGAAGGCCACGAACGGATGATGAATTTTTGACCCGTCAGCTTGATCCTTTTTCGCCAAAAACATCCACACTTTTGCTCAAATGTCCTGTAGAAAGGTTAAAGGCTATACATAGACTAAAAACTACTTCTTTTCAGTCAAAAATTCACGAGAACACGTTATTAAATCCATAAAAACACTAATAAAAACTGTAAAAACGGAGGTATATCAACTCCCCCAGACTTAGACTTTTGCTTGTCCTTAAGCAAACAATGAATCTAAGAATAGAAAAGAGTTTTGTAAATCACGGGAACTCACAAATCTTCTGAAACCGTGTTTGAAAGATAACCTGCAGACCACATTAAACAGAAAACTCGGTTAGAGCAGACTCACTATACGCCCTCCACAACATTCACAGACGATCCATCTGAACTCCAAACCTACAAAAACTCTGCCTTATTTGTTAGTTGACTCCCTACATTCATTAAGAGTTTCGTGAGCTTCTCATCAAAGGGTATCATTCAGGGTAGACGGCCCTATGAACTTAAAAAGGATGGTTTAGTGTTTAGTGGGGGTTTAAAGTGTTTAGGGTTACCACTCGCTCCGGAGAATGCAAGATATTATGCAAAACTGTAAGAGAGAATGGACCTGTTGATGACCACAGTTCCCAACCACTTGGTGCCTTTAATCATCTTCCCCCAGACTTGGACTTTTCTCTGTTGTAAGTCTCTGTAAATCTCTGTAAATGGCTCAACTCTTTTGCATTTTGATCTATGGCATTCCTTGGGACGTTTATTGTATAAGAGACCATAAATTAGCTTAAACGTTTCCTTTCCTTTCTGTTTTTTCGTTTTTCTGAATTTTTTTTCTTTTTTTTTTTTGGGTTTAAAAGAAAGGAGAAACGTTTTTAGCCTTACAATAAGTCTCAAAGGGCACGAATTTTTACCCTTATTATGTGCTTTTCCCAAGGAATTTGCTAACACTCTTTATTAAGTTCATGTACTCTTCTTTGCGTTTCCTGGCCTTCTTCTACTGTGGCTGGAAAACAGTGTTAGTTATCTCTCCGACGTTTTTGCACATATCTGCACTTATGACAATGAAAAACAAGAATGCATGAGGTCTGAAAGGGGTTTAAGGGTAGGGTACCAACTAAAAATGAGCTGGCCATTCAAGACCCAAAGAGTGGTAAAAATGGGGTAAGAAGTCCTGAATGTCTGGTTCGTTTCCCTGATCTAACACCTTTAATGAGAAAGTTAAAATAAGATTAGTAATCAAAACAAACGGAGTCAACTTTTGATCCAGCGGAAATCTCTGTAAGATGGAATTTTCTGGGGTAAGCTGAGTCATGTGGTTTCTGGATATCGTCTTTTCCAAACAAGTCCTGCAAATGGTCACTAGGAAAATAGTTCAAAGCACATATAGGTTTGAAAATCATCATAAGACAAGGTCATAGTTCCCTACAGGTTTTGACTCAATAAAACAAGAGACTCAATAAAATTCATTAAAATGACTCAAAAATAGAAAAATGCGTTAGTAACGGATAGAACTCCCCCCAGACTTACTTTGAACCGTCCCGGTTGCAAAAGCAGTCAACCAAAAGGAGTGGACTGACTCAAAAAAATATAAAATGAAAACATAAAAATAGGATAGAGATAGAAGTGGTGTCGAAAACACCTGGAAAACATGAAGTGTCTGGCGTATCAAGGCGAAAGAGGTGGAGTGTGGTACCGTTTCTGACCACGTGTAGAAGATCCCTTTCATCTGAAAGGTAGAGTGGCTCTGTATCACCTGAAACAAATGTCTGAAATGAGGTGCTCTGGGTCAAATATGTGAGATCATCTGCAGTGATAGGAGCCTGTGCGTGAAAGCCAACGTCCTGATCATGATGGAAGGTGACGTGGTCATCCAAAGGAGAAGTATGGGGCTGGTCCAAGTGATGAAGTGATGGCTCATGGTGAGAGTGACGGCCGGATGGCTCATGGTGAGAGTGACGGCCGGATGGCTCATGGTAGCTACCCTGGTGATGGCCATCATCCTGTAAGTCCTCTGCACCAAAGTCTGAAGCAAGAGAGAACTCACTGAACTCTTGGGGCGCCTCATGATGAGAACTGGAGCCTCTGTGTCTGAAGAAACGTGCAGGAGCCATCTTCTTAATGACTCGAGTAAACTTCGTGATCATCTTGCTCTGAAGTGATACCGTCTTTTCTAAACGGTCTATGCGTTGAATCGCAGCATGTGAAAACGTGGACACATCATCAGGATCAACATGAGTGTCCTCTGTAATAGTGTGATCACCTGGAGAATGCCCAATGAATGCCAGGTTTTTCTTCCTGAAATAGTTGGTAAGAGTCTGGCGAGGCCTAGCAGCTGAGGAGATGAAGAAGTCTGTAGGAGTGAAGCTAGGTGAACCAGAACTCAGTAACGGGAGATCTGCACAAGGAAGTAGAAAGAACTGCAGAGGCGTGTCCCTCCTGTGATAGAGAAAACAAAACTGCTCTGGATTATCAACCCATCCTTGCAGAAACTGGAAAGTCTGCAGTCCAAGTAAGTCCAAAGGCGCAGTCTCTTTCATGGTCTCATAACCGGATAACTCCACCTGACATGCTTCGCAGATAGCAGCAACATCATTCTCAAAGCGAAGTGACTGGGTTTTGTCATCTGGAAGACCCCTGCCATTATGCTTAACAGCAATGAGGGCGTTAATGAGGACCATACCTAGGTTTGCTGGGTGAAGTCCTGAGATGAATGGTGCTGCAAGGATGAAGAACTCATCTAACTGAACAACACTAGTCTCAGTCCGACTCGCAAGAGTCCCTGCAAGTAGGCGATGCACATATCAAATTATCGGGTGAGTGATCTGTGAAGCTTTAGACTTCCCTCCTGTGTATGTCTCATTGGCAAATAATTTCCATTCACCGTAAGTGTTTTTCCTAACAGCCTTGGTTGCCTTGAAGTTCTAATCCAAGTGCTCAAAAAAGCCAAACAACTTGCAGATATCTCCGACAGAGATGCTGTACAAGTTCCCTGCAATCACAAACGAGAGAAGACCCAAACAGGCATGTTGGGGGTCCTTAGACTCAGGGAAGAGTAGTTCAACAGTGGCGAGGAACTCNCGGGAGCTTTAGAAACGTGCTGAGCCCAAGTCTCTCATTGAACCAACATCAGAAGTGATTCCAAGCAGGTCCAGAGTGGAGTAATCGATCCTCAAGCTTGGTGCAAACTGGATCTTGTCCATGAAGGGGAAATAACCGACTCCACTCTCCATTTTATCACCACAAACGACCATGCGCGGTTCCAATGCCCGTGGAGGGGTTGGTTCGCGTGGCGGTGCAGGTGTAGGCTCATGGTCTTGTTGAGTGGTTGGATATGGTGCTTGTTTGGTCTTGGACTTCCCTTGTGATGCAATAATCGCAGCAAGGGAGGGTTCTGATTCATCCTCAAAGTGTTCATGGTGCTGCTCCTCCTCGAAACAGGCTACCGTTTGCAACTCCTGTCGTTTTGTCTATTTTCGTGATGGTTCGGGCCCATTATCTCTTTGTCATTCCTCCTTGATGTTGTAGAATGTCTTGGAGGTTCAAAACCACTTGGTTGCTTTTTCTTAGCTCTCTTAAAAGTCGATCTCCTAGGTCTCTCTTCTTCTAAGGCTCGAGACCGAGTGGTCATTGGCTTAGAGGCCATAAGAACCTAAAAAACCGAAAAAAACTTAATCCATAGTAAGTAACTTTGAATTTTTGTGAAAATACCAAAACAATCCTAAAAATTATGAGGAAAAAATATGGTAACACGTTGAAGCAGTCATAAACAAGAAAAAATTGTCAAACAATTTATTTAAACAAATTTCTTAATTTATTTTAATTTCACGAAATTCACTGTTCATGCTCAAATAAATCACCAAATTCTCATAAACTAAGCTAATCCATGGCAAAAAGCGATCTAAATCTGTAAACCCATATCCAAACAAGTCCATTGAAACAAATTTTGCCACGAACGAGCCACAATTTCAACCTCAAGATCGAATTTTTTATGAAAAATGCTATTTAGTGTTCTTTGAGGGATTTTTCAAAAATTTGGCCATAGATATCTTTAAAAATCATCAAATCCATCATTCATATACCTTATCTAGCCTATCAAAACAGATTTCAACGAGTTTCTTTCATTTAAACAAGAGATTCTAAACATTGGTCATGAAGAAACACATATATAAAACTCAAAAATTTGAAAGGGTTAGAGTTTGGTAACTGGAAATTGAGAGTATGGAAGAGCAAGAGGATGCAATTTGTGATCTATAGCACCAAAAATAATTGAAAACCACCAAGTATAGCAAAATCTAAATCTAGAGAGATTTAAGAAAAAAATCCCCTTTTGGTTCTTGAGATAGATTGACGTTTTTGAGAGTCTTAGATGCAAAATTTGATGTAAGTTTCTTCTTTAAAAACGTTATTGGTTCAATTTTAAAGATTTGGGTCCAAATATTTCCGAAAAATTCTAGGTATATTCGGTTTAATCCGGTTTAGAACAAAGGAGAAGGAAACTTACCTTAGCCGAGATGGAAGACCGGACAGAGAAGGAGGCTTTTGGGACCGGTCCTCGTGACCGGTTTTTGAGCTAGATCTACTTTTCGTGCTCAAAACCGGACGCAGAATGAGCTCCTTGTGACCGGTTCTTGGGGAGGAGAAGAAACTCGGTTTCGGCTTAAGGTGAAAACGAAGGACAGGACGCACCGTTTAGGGGCTACGACCGGTCCTTGTGACCGGTCTTGGAGAGCAGAAGATGGCCACGATTTTTGGAGGAGAGGACCGGTCAGAAATGGAGCAGGAAGTGTCCGGTCTTCCTGACCGGTCTTCGGTGAAGGGATGCTCAAAACCGTCTTTTTAAGCACAATCGATGGTGTATTGGCCATATCAAGGTTTTTTTGAGTGTAGCAAATGAGACTCCAACATATTATTCAGTAAGTGAATGAGAATAGCTTGTTAACACATCAAAAATTGTTAGAAACAACCAAGGAATGTGAAAGTTATGGATAAAACGGTTTTGTAAACAAAAAACCCACTTTGTATTCTTGAGAAAAGATGAGTTTAATGATCAAAATATCCATAATTTCAAGAAACTTCCTTTTTAGAAAATGTTTCTAAATTAATTTTAAATATAGAATACGAGACATGTTTGAAAACATCCAGGCCAATTTTAATTTGGGTCGGTACCAAAGTTTAGACGGCGAAAACGCACCTTTGCCTGTTTGAGAGACCGGTTGCGTTTTTAAGCATTTGGGACCGGTCATCGTGACCGGTCCTTGAAGTGAGGAATCTATATCGTGCTCCTTGAGAGGGAAAAGAGGGTGGACCGGTCAGAATGCAAAGGAATTGCACCCGGTCCTTGCACCCGGTCCACAAACCCGAAGGTTCTCTTCGTGCTTCTTTTCTTCCTTTCGACTTCTTAGGCAAATTTCTCCATGAATACTCTATCAAATCCTATAAAACCAAAAACAAAAGCTTCATTAATATTAGAATTAAAGCAAAAACAAAATAAAAATCAAAGAAAACGAATGTGGGTTGCCTCCCACAAAGCTCCTTTTGTTATAGTCGTTTAGCTCAACTTTCACAGGTGTTTAAGAATTAGAAGTTGCTAGAGAAACGGGAGCTTCAATAGCTTCTTGGCTCGTGATGTCTTGTGTCTCAGGAGGTGATTCATCAATGGAATTTTGACACTTAGCTTTCTCCTAGAGAATAGAAGCGTCGGGAAAGAGCTTAAGAGTGTTCTCGAGCTTTTCCCGGTAAACTTCTTCACCTTGAGCTTGTAGCTCGTGAGAGATGATGATCTGAGCCTTGGAGTAAGGCTTGGGAGTCCTCTTTGGCATCTCCTTAGTCACTTCTAGGTTCTCATCACGTCCTTGGGTCGAAGATGGTGTAGTAAGGGCTTTCTTCTCTTTCTTTGAACTCTTCTTCGCCTTTTTCTTCTTAAGTGTTGAATTAGGAGGCAGAGAGCTGGAAGTTGCTTGTGTAGGAGCCTCTTCTTTTGTTGGTTGTTCTTCCAACGTTTTGTCCTCTGTAAGATTGTCAATAAGACATATCTCAACCATGTTGCAAGAGATTTCCAGGCTTTCTTCTTCTTCATTAGGAGAATAGTAAATTTCAGGGTTTGGATCCTCTTGAAATTGATACTCAATGGCTTTCTCTCTCTCATACGCCTCTTCTTCCACATAGGCTTTCTCATCAAGCCACTTTCCACTCAAAACGGTCTTCAAGGATATCAATGGTGTACCCCATATTGGTTACTCTGGGACCGAGCTTACCGAGATATTTCTTGTAATGAAACTGTTCGAAGTTTAGGTGATTCACTTGTTCCTCCAGCTTCTTCACACGTGTGGAGAGTGTCTCAAGCTTCTCATCTAGTGTGGCTGTCAACCGATCAAACATGGCGTTGATGACTTCCAGTTATTGATCCAATGTTTCGTCACCTTTAGGTAAAACGTTTTCGGTTTTCACCAAAACGTTTTCTTCTTCTCCTTCTTCCTCCTTTGGGTTCGGATTCTCACTAAGTGCCATCACGTCCTTGGTGAGGATTGTGATGCCATAAGAGTGTTGAAAGGCATGGCGAGGAGGTATAGGATCATAGAAGACATTCTTATCCACCTTTGTTAAGCAAAGCTTCTTAGTATCCATATCAATGGTTGCTCCTGTTGTGGCTAAGAAAGTTCTCCCAAGGATTAATGGCCTGTCAATGGCTCCTGGAGTGTCCATTACATGGAGATCAGTGGGGACTAAACAATCCTCTATCTCAATCATGACATCAAGAGCAACTCCTTCAGGTCTTTCAGATGCGTTGTTTGCAAAACCAACCATGATTTTTGATGGCTGCAAACGTGTAAGTCCGATTTGATCAGCAAGGGACTTTGGCATGAGGTTAATGTACGAACATGTATCACATAGACAGTCTTGAAAGATGGCGGAATGCATTCGGCATGTGATAGAGAAACGCTTTGGATCCTCAATCTTTTGCAAGACTTTCAACCAAACAATCTGTGGTTCTCTGATAGAGTTGAAGATGTCTTTAATGTCTCTAAATTTGTAACCCTTACTGCCTCAAAAGTGTTGACGTAAGTTGTAACTCTTGTACCATTCATCCTTGAATGAGGCTCCGGGTGGGAGCTCTAGAACAGCTTTCTTGAAGGCTTGTAGATCCTCCTTGCTAATCCACTTTGTAGGCTTTTTCTTCTTCTTCATCCTGTGAGAAAAAAGGCTTAAAGCGATGTTGAGTTGGGAACCAATCTTCATCACTGTCCCTTTCATCATTGCTGCTTGTGCTGCTACCAATGCTTATCACGTCTTCATCTTGAACAGCAAGGCAAAGGTCTAGAGAAAACTCATCACCTTGTTTGAATTCGATTGGTGAAGTAGAAAGCTCCAACGTGTTTGGCTTGAAAGTGGAGAGTGCATCATGAATGGATTCGTTTTCTGGAAGCTTAGGCTGGTTCTCAATGGCTTCCTCATCAAAGAACGTGGTGTTGATGGAGATTACATCATCAGTCATTCCAAAGTGATCCAAAGACGACGAGCTTGAAGGCTCGTTGATGTCGCATTGGGTCCTCTCTGAATGGACAGATTTTGTTGATTCTCTGATGGCTTGTTCTTCCAGCTTTTGAACTCGTGCAGCTAGGTCAGCTACCACGTTCAAGACATCTTGAAGCTTGTTAAAGCATTCATAATGGAAGTTATTGACATTGGAGCCCAGAACATGCAGTCCTTGGGCGTTTTGTTGTTGCCTTACTAGGAGCAATCTCTGGCCTCCACTGATCTCTTGCAGAAGTAGATTAGTGCAGGACACTTGGGGCTCAACGAACTCCGGTTCTCCTTCCTCTAACAGTGATCGGATAGTGGGCTGCTCATTGAGATGAGAGTTTTTAGTTTGATAGTTCCTCTCATAAGGCCTAGGAAAAGACTGATTGAAAACGCTTGTTGGAGTGCGTCTTCGCTCTACATTGAGGAATGGTCGTTCTTGAGGAGGATTGACTCTGCGAGGTTGGTAGTTCCTGTTGAATACACTTTGTCGAGACTCAATGTTTCCACATAACAAATTGGCTTGATCCTCCGTCTCAAGAAGTTGACCTATAGAGTCAGGTGCTGGTTTCCTGACAGGTGCATGCTGAAACACATAAGTAACAGCTCGGAACATCGATTCGTGCAAGCTCCCTTGAGGGGAAACGATGGTGTCCTTACAGAGCTCTTGGTCTAGTGCCAATTGAGCTTTCATACGTGCCTCTAGCACATGTTTGGCATAGGCAACTTTCTCTTCAATGGTGCGCATCTTAGCAATGTATGAAGCGATAGTCATCATGAAAACAGAAAATTCGGAAAGTTTAGAAGCAAAAACGAAAAAATTAAAACAACTTAGACTAAGCCCTAGTCTAAAACTTGTAGGTAACACAACTAGTCTCTGGCAACGGCGCCAAAAACTTGGTGTGACAGGTCTTAAACCTAAGAAGACACAATAAATCAACTGCAAGTGCACAGCGTATCAATTGTAGAACTTAAGGTATCAATCCCACAGAGACTGCGGCTACACAACGAATCTATAATAGCAAAACCTAGCTAAGTCAAGATAAATATGAGGGTTGTCACGAAATCCTAATAGCTAAGCAAGTAAGTAAAAACGAGTTTGAACAATAAGAGAAAACGTTAGGCTTTAGATGACTTGAGTTTTAGGAAACCTTAAAATATTATATAAGATGTCTAACTCTGATTAGTATGAGGCCTTTTGGGAAGGAGCCCAAAACCAAATCCGTGCGGACTTTGCCACCTGGGTCCAAAGCGGACAATATCATACTAATAAGAGAGTTGAACATGGGCTTGAAAAGTCCAACAATTGGTATCAGAGCCAGGTGGAGAAAATGTGGACCTGGAGAAGTGGGTGTGGATTATATGAACGTTTGTGGGAGGAAAGCCCTCAAGGCGACCTCGTGATTAAGGGTGCTGGTAACTTGTGTTGAAAGTCTTCCTAACGGTTGCTCCAAAGGTTAGGTGAATAATTTCGTTGGTGATTACGGCGGTACAAGATAGGTGCCAGGTTTCACTTAAGGTTCGAAGCAAAGGGTTTGTGTGGTCTTTGGTTTGAAGGGAGGATTGTTGAGATAACAATCAAAGTCCCACAACGGAAGTTTAGAAAAAAGGAGTCTAATATATAAGTAATGTCCAAGTCTGATTAGTATGAGGCCTTTTGGGAAGAAGCCCAAAACCAAATCCGTGCGGACTTTGCCACCTAGGCCCAAAGTGGACAATATCATACTAATAAGAGAGTTGGACATGGGCTTGAAAAGCCCAACAATTGGTATCAAAGCTAGGTGGAGAAAAGGTGGACCTAGAGAACTGGATAGGGGCCGCATGTTGGTTGTGGGAGGAAGCCCTCAAGATGACCTCACGATTAAGGGGTACCGGTGCCTTGTGTCAAAAGTCTTCCTGACGATGCGGAAAGTCAGGCGGCAGGTTCTGTTGGTAATTACGGTGGTACAAGATGGGTGCCAAGTATCGTTGTAGGTGGGAGACCAAGGATTTGTGTGGTTCTTGGTTTGAGGGGAGGATTGTTGGGATATCCAAGTCCCACATTGGACGTTTAGACAAAAAGAGTCTAATATATAAGTAGTGTCCAACTCTGATAAGTAAGAAACCTTTTGGGAAGGAACCCAAAACCAAATCCGTGCAGGCTTTGCCACTTGGGCCCAAAACAGACAATACCATACTAATAAGAGAGCTGGACATGGGCTTGAAAAACCCACAGCTCGGAAAAAGGAGTTCCAGGATCGATTTACCGCAAGCAACGTGAATCTTGCTCTTCAACACGCTCGATAACTTGGCCTCTCAAAACTTTTCTTTGCTTCAGATTCACAACAGTTGATAAAACTATTTTCCAAAGATTAACAAGGAGGGTTGTCGCCATTTATTTTCCGACCTATCAATAAATGTATTCCAATCTATCAATTTCCCAAAGGAAGCAAAAAAATTTCAACGGATGAGAAATGTAAAGAAGTTTTCAAACAACGTAAATCATACATGTCAAAACCACTAATACTAGCACAACTAATGTAGGTGGACTATTATACTTAAACATCACGGTTTCGCGCGTTGTTATGATCGAAGTGCTAATACGAGAAAAACTAATCGACCAGAAACTTAATTTCTGCATTAGCAAAAGCCTTATCGATGTAGAAATCTAATACCCGATAATGGAGAAATCATCTTTCTTCATGCTAACATCTTGCAAACTCAAACCATATATCAATCTCTCTTGATCGGAGTCTTTTCGACTCAATTTTTGCCATCAAACTAAGTGAGTACGACTTCAAATACAAAAAAGGTGTGTGCGAAACCTAAGGTCTTAGACGACTTTATCATTAAACTCACAAACAAAATGTAAACGACCCAAGACTGGGACAAAGCAGACTTTCCACATAAATGCAGTGTCCTCGAAACAAGGTTTTGGTGTTTCCATCCAACTCATATCACCCGCGGGAGATGTCCTTGAGCAGTCATTTAGACTTGGTTACAACACTTCTAATAACAAAGCTGAGTACAAAGTTCTCATTGTCGTTTGAAGATATGCATTAAAAATCTGGCCTAGTTAGAAGTCTGTAAGTGAGCAGCTAGCTTGAGTTTTAGTAGGCCATCACTTAGTGGTTAAGAAAATTATAACTTCTGCCCTAAACGGCCCAACAAAGCAAAAGACTTAGGGATTCGAACATCAAAATCTGAGTGGGAAGTGACAAACTGAGAGTGACAATCCTAAGATCTCCGAGCATGTGCTCATGCAAGGCACGGAAAATCTCAAACTAAAAAGACCTCTACTTAAAGAAAGAAGAGGAGGATAATACATTTTATTTTCTTGACTACACATTTTACGTGCAAGCTACCTCTAACTTAACATGTGCCATCACTTAGGCTTAGATTTAGTTAATTACACTTAACTAACTCATAAAACATACAATTAAAAAAAATACTAATACACATTCAAACGTACTCAAATGATTTTCATAAAATAATTTCGAGGCTACTCTTAAGTTTTCAGATTTTCATGAAATATCATAAAACAATCATTTTCTGAAAATTCTCAAAAATCATGTAAAAGTAAAATCTCATTTTGGGCACTAAGGGTGTGTTCGTTTGTTCATTTGGATAATGCATTCAGATGATACATCCAGATTATGCATCTAAATGTGTGTTCGTTTCTATATTTAGCTATGTATCTAGATGGACCATTTGGAAGTAGCTTTGTTTGTTTTATTTTGTTTCAAGAATTTACATCTACATCTAGATGCATCAAGTATCAAAATGACTAAAATTGACATGTCTTTATCTTAATGATATTTTTTATATATTTTATATTTAAATTGTAATTATAACTAAATAATTTTCAAAGTATAATTTAAATTGTGGTTTTGGCGGAAAAACATAATTCCGCGTTATGACGGAAAAATAATAATCCGTAATTTTATGGTTTTTAGAAAAACAATTTTGGGTGCAAATTTGTGATTTTTATATATAAAACGAAAAATCTATAAAAAAAACTAACATTATTTGAGTTATGATTGTAAATGAGAGTATTTTAGACATTTACAATTTTTGGAAGAATAATCTGGCATCTGAATGCACCATTTAAACTCATCCAGATTTTTTGACCTATTAGATGAATTTTACAAATACATCTGGATGATGTGTTTAATTGCATTAAAACGAACATCATTTTATCATCTGCATCCAGATGATCCATCTAGATGAACAAACGAACAACACCTAAATTGATTTGGTACACTTATAATCGTGGTTTAGAATAAATAATTATGGATAATAATGATCTAATTTTAGAAATTATAATTTATAATCTTTGAACTGGTTATCACTTAGCTTGGTTTACTGTCAATCGTTCTTGTTTCGTAAATTCTTTAACCATCTCTCAGTAAATATCCAAAGTCAACTTTAAATAGTCTATCTCATTATATAATGGATGCATGATGCATCTAACTGCTGGTAGACATTGTTTGAAACATTATGTAGGATGAAAGGACGAATTGACCTTGTTTGAAAAACACTGTAATATGAAAAGAAAAATTGTGAGCTGACTAAATTCCAGATCATTAGCTAGCTATTGAAAACCGAGAAAATATTATTACACGTCTGTTGGGTTTGTTTAAGCTAGATAGCGCAACTTTTGTTCTCTTGTTTATAAGTTGTAAACATATCTCCAAAATTAAGTAGTTTAACTCTTAGTTTTTATTACTATGGCCATTCGAATAATAATTTCATTAAATATTTTCAGGAAAAGAAAATAACTTTGTATATTTGTATGTGCATGATAAATTTTTTAAAAATTATTTTCATTATTTAGATAGAAATTAGATAAGAATCTTGAGGTGCAATAACCAAATTATGGTAGAATGAAATAATCAATATCGTCATTAGATAGTATGAAACAAATGTATAAATACGACGGAAAAAGTTTTTCGATCTGTAGATTTTTTTTTAATAAAGCTTTGTTAGCCAAACAACTTTCAAGGTTATTCATTTTCGGATTTTGTAACGCCTGTCCCATGGATCGAAACGCGTTACTTTAAATAAATATTTTTAATAGTAAATAATATAAATAACTCATTAAAAGTATTTATTGTTTTAAAAACCAACTTTATTAAATAGGAAAAATATCTGGGGAAAACACAACGTCTTAAAAGAGTAATAAAGAAAACAGCGGAAGCAATTGAATAATAAATAATTCTTTAAAATAATTAAAATCCCGTTATTCCCGAAAACTAGCACACTTGACCGCCAACTTGAGCTCACTCGGTTTCTTCACTTGAAAAAGATAAAGAGGGGTGAGTAACGAAAGTTACTCAGTGGGAGTGGTCGTTCCTGCCCATATGATCTCAACACCACATCAAAGATTACAAAGCACATATACACAAGACTTTCAGACAAGCAACTATACGGGACTCCTGAACGGAGCACATGCAACAATCACCTAATTCTTCTAACACATAACTCGCAATCTCAATCGCAAGCAAGGTCCTCATGCGTACCGGCTCGTCAGCCCAGATCCAGTGGTCCGTCGACCTATCACGTAGATTTACCCGCAGGCTCGTAAGCCTAAATCAGACTGAAAATGAATATATATGTTATGGGAACTACCCCTATACGGTCATTTCCAACGTACAAACAGCCCTAGCAAGCAATTACTAATGCAAGCAGCATGATCCTAGATTCCCATTAATATGTCACATCATCAATCATCATCAAACATTCATCACGCACCATTACCCAACCTAGATCCAGTCTACATGAGCGTAATCATAATCAATGTAAGACTTAACATCCACAGATCACGTATCCTCACCTTAGACTGACTGAAGACGATTGATTGAAAGAGAAAGAAGGAGATCAGCTACTGAAGACAGAAGATCTGCGGAAAAGGAAACTTTCCATAAAATAAACTTTCCGAAAATGGAAAATTTCGAAAAATATAAACTTTCCAAATCGGAAAACTTCCAAAAACGGAAATCCCAAATAAAGAAAGAGAATTTAGTTACCCTAGGAAAATTAGGGTTTCAGAGGCTTGCCGGAAAATGGAGATCAGCGACGGCGGCGATGGACGGACGGTGGCCGGCGGCGGCGATGGACGGACGGTGGCCGGCGGCGGCGGCGGTCCGGCAAGGGAGAGAGAGGGGAGAGAGAAGAGAGAGAATTTTTGCAAAGATTTGCTAGAGACAAAATTAATGGCTCTTCTAAAGAACTAGGTGGAGTATTTATAGGGAAGGAGCAAGGGGTAGGGTGCCTAGGGTTTCTATAAACAGAATGGGCTTGGGCTTTTGCAAGGGGTTGGGCCTGGGCTTCTTCTGAACTTTGGGCTTTTCCTTGATGGGCTGGGTCTGGGCCATCACAATTCTCCCCAACTACAAAAGAATTCGTCCTCGAATTCACGACCATCACTCGTGAAACTTCTTCGTCCTTAAAGAACTCTGGGTGGTCCTTTCTGAAACTCTGCTCCGGTTCCTAGGTTTCTTCTAGAATATCATCTCGTTCCCAACGAACTTGGACAAACCTTTTCCTATTACCACTGGGTCCGCTTTCCTTAAGGCCCAAAACGGCTGTTGGTACAACTTGCACCATCAATTTCTTCTCCTGGTCCTTTGGAGGATTTGGTAGAATCAGCTCTGGCTCTTTGATGACTTTTCTCAGCACGGAGACGGGAAACACCTTATGGAACTCTTTCAGCTATGTAGGTAGGTCCAGACAGTACTCTGCGCTTTGCTTTAACTAGTTGACATATCTCACACTTCCCCACATAAGCAGCAACTTCTCTTTTCATGTTTCTCCATATGATAATACCATTTCAAGTCCTTGTACATCTTGGTTCCTTCTAGACTGATGTGCTTGCTCTAGGATCTTGTCCTTTAGATCCTGGTTCTCTGGAACGCACACCCGATTACGAAACAGAATGGTGCCATTTGCAGCGGTGTGATACCCAATCACTTCCTTTTCCACTATGTCCTTTAATTTGGCATCACTCTTTTGCGCCTCCCGAATTTTCCATAACAGGTCTACATGGAGAACGGCCTCCAAACCGGTAGACTCTTCTTCTACGGCGGTAGCACAATTGGCGAGAGCGGAAGTCAACTCCTGCACTTCCCTATCTCCTGAAATGTCGCTCCTTGTTCTGCTGAGAGCATCAGGAGCATCAGCTACCTGATTTGCTTTCCCCGGATGGTAGGCAATATCTAAGTCATAATCGGCAAGAAGTTCAACCCATCTTCTCTGCCTCAAATTCAACTCCCCTTGAGTGAAAATGTACTTAAGACTTTTATGGTCTGTGAGCACTTGTACCTTTTCTCCATAAAGATACGCACGCCAGATCTTTAGAGCAAAGATCACTGCTGCTAGCTCTAAGCGATGGGCTCATGGGCTCTCAGTAGCCTAGATGCATAAGCGATGACCCGCTCATCATGCATAAACACAGCCTAGGCCTAATCCAGATGCGTCGGTGTAGACCACATACGGTACTTCTGTCCTCGGAAGCACTAACAAAGAAGTTTTTGTTAAGCGTTCCTTTACCTTTTGGAAACTTTGCTCACACTTTTTGGACCACTCAAACTTCACGTCCTTGCCGGTCAACTGCGACAGTGGCTTGGAGACACTGGCGAAGCTCTTAACAAACTTTCTGTAGTAACCAGCCAACCCCAGAAAACTACGGACCTCAGTAGCATTCTTTGGTCTTGACCAGCTAACTATAGCCTTGATCTTTTCATGATCTACAGCTACTCCTGCCTCTGAAACGACATGGCCTAAGAAACCAATCTGACGCTGCCAGAAGCTGCACTTGCTCATCTTCGCATACAATTGGGTCTCCAGCACAATCCTTAAGTGCTCAGTGTGCGCCTCCCAACTTGGCAAATAGATCAGGATGTCATCAATGAAAACAATCACGAACTTGACCAAGTATTCTTTGAATACATTGTTCATGAGTTTCATAAAGGTTGCGGGTGCGTTAGTAAGTCCAAAGAGCATAACCACAACTCAAAGTGCCCATAACGTGTCCTAAAGGCAGTCTTTCGCACATCCTCTTCTGCTATCGGGATCTTATGATAGCCAGAAGCTAGATCTATCTTCGAAAATCACGAAGCTCCTTGCAGCTGGTCCAACAGCTCATCGATACGTGGCAACGCGGTTCTTTTGACCACCAAAGGCGTCCTAAAATAGTCGCAAAACTGCTATTTACGACTAATTCAAGACCAGAAAAAATGGTCGCAAAATATCTTAGTCACAAAGTCGTCGCTAATTTCCGACTCTTTTATGACATCTAAATACGGTCGTATATAAGCGACTTAGTAGAGACATTATGTAGTAGTCATATATTCAAGACTAAAAAGTGACCAGTTAACTTATCAACTATATTGTGACTAACTGGCGTAGTGGTATACTCGAGACTATTTTAGGACGACTTTAATAGTAGTATATTTGCGATAATTTAAAGACTATAATGATAGAGGCAAATAAGCATCTGGTTAGTGGTTAGACGTCGCACATAATAGTGTCTACAACGTCACAAATTAATGTTTAAATGTTGCGACCCATTTAAAACTCGAATATTTTAGTCGAAAAATCGTAACCTATTAGCAATAATTTTGCCACTTCTTCATTCTTTTTCTATATGTCAGCGGTCTCAAATCGGTCACAATTTAGCAACGTATTTGAAACCATCAAAATTATACCTGGTCTTTTTTCTCAATTTAAAAGCTAAAAAATATATTAAAACCCGAATGTAATTTTTTGTAGCCAAAAGAAGCCAACCATAACACAAAAGATCCCTAACATAAACATATGTTCCAAACATAAACAAAAGATCCAAACAAGTAGTTTTAAGATGAAAGGAGGAGAAGATGATTAAGTGTTTGAGAAGGGTGCAGTGGTTGGTGCATTGGCTTGTGCGGTGGCTGGTGCGGTTTCCGTGTCCATAAACTCGGCTAATGCAGGATCATTGCTTTTCAAGTATGAAACGAGCTTCTCCAAGCTTGAGATATGACATTGAGCAAGTCGTTGCTCCTCATCACGTCGAGCATTTTCTGCCTCTTGGTCAGCGATCTTGCGGTTAGCAAGTTGAAGTTGCTCATGCATCTCTGAAATCGATGATGAAGAGCTCGCATAACTTTCTTTCTCTTTTCCTTTGGTGAGCATCTCCCCAAGTTGTCAAAGCCCAAAAGCGTTTCCCTTGTCATCTATTTGAGTACACTAAACAAAACAACAACAACATAATGATTCACAAACCAACAAATACATAAACAAGAAGCTAAAAACAAGGTTATATTGATTTAAACAAGAATCACAAATGGGGATTTAAATATGATTCACAAACTAATAAACAGAGAAGGCGAAATGAAACAAAAAACCAATTCGAAACATCAAGGTTATGTTCCCATCAGAACTAACACATATCAAGCATTTCAACATAACAAGCAGTAAACAAAATCAGAAGAAAACAATCGATCCATTTAAAGTCCATCATCTTTTATTACTCAAGAAACACCAAGTATTTCAAACTATGCTAACAATTCATGTTCAACAAGAGTAAGACATCAATTATTCAGACCAAAACAAGACAGAAGCTAAAACAAAATAAAAACAGAATTAGCAGTCAAAAGAAGACAATCAACTTAGAGTATTCATGCTCAGCAAAACAAAGACAATCCTATGCTAAGAAGATGAATACATAACCGAAAATACCTTAAGAAATATCTCATTCTTTTCTTCAATGGTGAGGGTCCGATGAGTTGATTGTCGAGACGAATTCTCCGAATCTGCTGTACCATCGGCATCCATTTGAGCCATTATCTCTTCCATGTTCTTCTCATAAGCCTCAGCTATTTGTTGTGCTTTAAGATCAACAAAATATCCATCTGCCCTTGTATGTGTTTTCATAAACACCTCTCCATGTGATACAGGACGCCCCAACTCCTCCTCCTATAATGATTATACAAAACAGATTAATTTGGTGAAGTGCAACATTTAAAAGCAAGGGATAATGTTATACATATCTTGGTGAACTTGAAGTATGATTTTTGACCGGATAAGTGTTTGTGAACTCCAAGACCGCCACGATCAAAGTTGCGGGATTGTGATGCATTCGAGCTCCTCTCCAATGCATCGGGAGTGTTCCATTGCTCCCACATTTGAGCCCAAAGCATACCGCTAATCCAAGGTGGTCTGTCACCACTGTTCTTAGCTTGGCTCACGATTCCCTTCATCCTTTTTTTGGCAATCTTCAAGAATCCTTCTTTCACAAGCTCGGTAATCCCATTATCCTAATTGTACTTCCTCTACATGATGAGGACATAGGTATTGGACTACTTGAGGCTGAAGAGGAGGCCCCAAACATACCCACAATGAGGCAAGCCCCAAGGACCAAATCAGGAACTAGGAACTTAAGAGAAGAAGAGTTTAACAAATCAGTAGAGAGCCTAATCATTCTATTGGAGCATGAGGAACTCAAAGAGAAGCTGCTCATTGAAGAGATCACTTCAGAGACACCCTTAGAGCCAACACACGAGCTAGACTCTTCAAGAACCAGAGAGGATCAAGACCATACCCTAAAGGAGCCAAATACCAATCAAGAAGGAGCTTGTAGACAATTCAAGGCTTCTACCACTTTCTTCTTGCATGTGCTTCAAGGAGACAAGGGAACATCTTTGTTCATCATTTC
>OVAY01000529.1:0-54033 GCA_900406395.1 Kernera saxatilis
AAACTCAAAAGGTAGAGAGTTCATGATGAATTGGACCAAAAATTGCTCATGTACTTCCATTCCCAAGGTCGATAACTTTGATGCCAAGTTAGACATGTTCGTCACATGATCATGGATTGGCTGAGACCAGTCAAACTTTCTTGTAGTAAGCTCATTCATTAAGCTTCCTACAATCGACTTATCAGCCAAATCCGATTGTGAACACTCCTTAATTNCATCAAGCTTTCTACAATCGACTTATCAGCCAAATCCGATTGTGAACACTCCTTAATTTTTTGTAAGAATTCCCTTGCTTTCTCTGTCTTAGGCATAGATGGCTTAATACTTTCTGCCATCGTCATCCTCATAAGGTTCAAGCTTAGCCTGTTAGATCTCTCTCATCTCTCATACTGAGACTTTTCAGATTTGGAGCTATCTTCTGTAATGGCTGAGGGCTCTTTATCAGTTAGAATTGCAGAGTCCAATGCCATAACACTCAGTGTAAACCGGATTTGTTCGGACCACTCTCCATAATTGAGCCTATTAAACTTCACGACAGAGTTAGCAGATGCAAACAAATTTGATGAAGCTGCAACATTTATACATGCTTACCCATTAGTGCTTTGAGACTTTAATACAGATTCAAAGATCATAATATAAACATTAAAGCATGTATTTAAGCAACCTTTGGGCAATACTTAAATACAAGCACCTTCAGCGATGCTAAATTTATTCTTTTATAATTAATCAAATCATACACAAATCAAATAAACATGCTACATTTTGGTTTACATACCATAGACTATAGTAAGAAATGACTAATCATTTTCATATTACTAACTATATCCAATGATACACTTTTGGGTTATCTCCTAGAATATAGATAGTAAAATTATTGATCAATCAAATTTTTATGTCATTTATAGCATCTCTTTAATCATGATCAATTAATAAATTCTATCATTTTTAATATTTATATATTATATAATAAGGCCACTTTGGTGACTAGTATATTATATACAATATAAACACTAAAACTTTTAATGGGTAAATTTTCTTTATATGTATTATTATTTTATAATACGATTACCCCTTGATCAATAAAATAAGCGTAAGCATTTTATGTTATATAATTAATCATTTATAATTATGAATTAAACGGACGTTCATAAATCCACCCTCACAATAAACTATGGCATAAAATTCTCTTTGTTATCTCACAACACCATTAATGGTGTTTTCTCTAATTGTGAGTTTTTTCACATATAAAAAATTAACCGACATATGCATCTTACTCACAATCCACTAAATCTATTAATATATAAAATAATTACTTATTCATGAATACACATGAAATATCGTGACTTCAAATGGATTTCATAATTGCCATAATTATACACAAATCGTTCGAGTATATACACAATCAATTCATGCGGTTCTTATTAACAATTCTATGGCAGTAATACCTTAATCATTAAAGCAACATCACGATGAAGAGGAATAGGATTATGAGTGATTCTACTCCATCATGGTGAATTAAACAGATCTAGTTTGCTCTGATACCAAATGTAAAATACTTTTATGATTTCAGTCATGAAATCTAACTCCCAAGTTCATATAGATTTGAGTTAATTCAACCACAAACACTTTTTTATAGAATAAGAAACTCTAACCTTGATCCATACTTTTATTAGGTTGATTGTGAAAAATGAATTGATTTCTTCTTCTCTTAATATTTCTCTTCAATGATTTCCTTTTGATGGAGAAGAGATCGAAATCCTTCTGTTACTTGTACTGATTTTTGTTTCGTTTCCTTTTGTCATATATAATGGAATAAGCATGACTTTTTAATCTTTTATTCTTTTTTATTAACAATTGTGATGGTTCATCACAATTATCATTCACGCGTGCCTCTTCCCAAAAGTAACTACCACTCATATATATTAAAATCAGTATCTCTTACATCATATATATATATATATATATATATATGTGATAACATTATCGAATGACTTATATAATTTAATATGATAAGAGAAGAGGGTTACTAATACACCTGAATTCTAATGATTTTAATCGAAACCGATCTATCATATTATCGTCTATTATATTAGAATCCATAATATTATTATAAATTTGATCTTTATAATTAAATCGAGAGATATATATGTCACATAAAAATATAAATATTCTTACAGTAAAAAGAAGAAGAAAAGATTGTTATTAATACGCTCTAAGAAACATCGTGTGGTTTTTAGTTCTTAATGCTTTTCACGTTTTAAATGCTTACGTCCCGTCAACGAAATTAATAATCGATAAATTGAAAGAAATCTAGCAAGTAGCAATTAGCCAATTCCATTATCTTCTAAACAGCACTATCGTCTGTCCATCATAATCTAAAATATTATATTTCTAATTCTGATTGTGACAAAAAAAAAAGTCGTTCTATTGGATTTGACAAAAAAAAAACGATTCTACGCAATGTAAAAAAAAAAAAAATTATAATTTTCTATCATTTGCTGCGGAGATATAGATACTGCCAATATATTCGTGGGCTAGCTCGAAAAGATAATATGTATTAGGCCTATTAGTTTTAGTAACCTATCTACGGCCCAGTTTGGGTGTCACATCAGCCATTAGCAGATCCAGACCGTCCAAAATAGGGATCTAAAAAAAACCCTTAATATTTAAACCTTTGCTTCACCAGATTTGTGTTGCCTCTTGAACACGAAGCTCTGAAAGCCGTAAACTTTTTCACCTTCTAGGGTTCTCCGTCGTTGTTACCTGGTACGCTTCAAAGGTTTCCTTTCTCCGTACTGTAGTCTCTGTAAATTTCAAGGAATTAGTCTGCCCTTCGGAGGCTAATCGACGTTTTTCTTAATCTAATTGCTCACTCAAGTTGTTTGTATAAGCTTTAGTGATAGGTGTAATTTATGGGTTTGAATCAAACCTTTTGATTAATTAGGGTTACAATTCGAGTGATCTGCTTGACGATATTAGCTTTTGTAACCAATGGAGGAACGTAGGTTATTCTCACTAGCGAATTAAGAACTTCCTGTAGGGTTATAAGCTGTTTGTTTATTTGCTTTACTCACCAACATGGTAAATGTCTCTAATTTTGATGTTTTGGATGAAAAAAATTTGTTCACGTGTTCTAAAATCTGGGAATTTTGAATGTTTAGGTTGCATATTGCTCAATATTTTGTGGTGTAATTTAGAGTTTGATGAGGAAACTTATGCTGAACCTGAGTAATTTTCACTCGATAAAGTGTTGAACTTTGCTTGCCAATAGATTTGGGAGTTTGATTGTAATTTTGACGTACGAGCATGTTTTATTTAAATAAGTCTAAGGATCTACTTACAAATTGAAATACAATTTTCCAGCTTTAAAGTCCCATTACAATCATGAAAGTTACCTTTGTTACTAAATGTTGATTGGCTTATTGTTGTGTGTTTATATTGTTACTGTTGTAGAAACTGCCAAGATGTTCTCTGCTCAGAACAAGATCCACAAGGATAAGGGTGTTGCACCAACAGAGTTTGAAGAGCAAGTTGCTCAGGTTCTAGTCTTCATCTTGTGAACGTTTTGGTTTTTTCTCCTTGGGTTGTTCATTGATTAGAAGGTTGATTTCTTTTGTCGCAGGCTTTCTTTGACTTGGAGAATACTAACCAGGAGTTGAAAAGTGACTTGAAAGATCTCTACATTAACCAAGCAGTGTATGTACTCATTTTTCGTGGTTGCAAGGATCTTAACTGCGTTTTCCCGACTGAAGTATCTCTCTTTTTATGTTTTCTTGTGCAGTCACATGGATATTTCTGGCAACCGCAAAGCAGTTGTGGTCTATGTTCCATTTAGATTGAGGAAAGCTTTCCGCAAGATTCATTCTCGTCTTGTCAGAGAGCTTGAGAAGAAGTTCAGTGGAAAAGATGTTATCTTCGTTGCCACCAGAAGAATCATGCGTCCCCCAAAGAAAGGCTCAGCTGTTCAGAGACCACGCAACAGAACTCTTACTTCTGTCCATGAAGCGATGCTCGAGGATGTTGCTTACCCTGCTGAGATTGTAGGAAAGCGAACTAGATACCGTCTTGATGGCACCAAGGTCATGAAGGTAAAAAGGCTTACGCATCCCCTGGTCTCCTTTCAGTACTTTAAGATATTCCTTAACATGTTTAATTCTTTGCCAGGTCTATTTGGACGCTAAGGAGAAGAACAACACTGAGTACAAGCTGGAGACAATGATGGGTGTGTACAGGAAACTTACCGGGAGAGATGTAGTTTTCGAGTACCCAGTCACAGACGCTTGAAGAGATGAAAATGTTTGTTTGATTCTTTTTTGTCGGATAGCGAGCTTTTGATTCTGTTTGCGAGTAAAACTCTTTGGAAAGATTCTCTTGTTTCAGTAACTTCAGTCCTCTTCGAATATTTACGAGACCTTTCTCTTCTTTAAGTATTCACAGTTTCCGGTACAATTATTTCAAAAAATTCCCATCAAATTTGTAATTTCTGGTCACAAAGTGCATTGACACTGTTTGATTTAATCATACAATAACTCAGAAAAAAACCTTTGTGTAGTTTATCTATAGAGAATACAAAAACCTACTGTTCACTCCTGCTCTGTACAGCTTCAAGTCAGATGAAGAACTTAAGTGAATCTCAGTATCTGCAGGCACAAACAGAACATATCCCATTGAAATCTCATCTGCTGACGATTCTGTAGACATTCTTCCTTCACCTTGGAGTACAAGCAGAAGAGAAGGGCCTGGAATAGAGGGAAACACCGTTGAGGCTCCACTGGGAAGTTCACACAGATCAACTTCAAACTCTTCGAAAGGCGGGAGGTATCTTGTGATGTATGGTCGAATCCTTGATCCCTTTAAAATTTCAGGAAATCCCTGAAAAACAGAAATGAGACCTCAGTAACCAAGCTGAAAATTTTCTTAGCGAGTCTGGGATATACTTTTGAGTTTGGCTATAAGTTTTTAAGGTTTACCAGTTTATATGAGAGCATGGAACAAAGTGTTTGTATATCCAGGGGCTTGGAAGTGAGGCCAGCTCGTACTACGTTGTCTGAAGTCGCCATGACCTCGAGGCACTCACCGAATAAATATGCGTGGGGCTCGTTTGCACCGAGGTACAATGCTTCACCAGGATTGAGCTTCACATAGTTGAAGAAGAATGCAGATATGACGCCAATATCATCTGGATATTGCTTCTCTAGCTTCAAAACTAGCCGTTCCTTGTCTGTCAATTGGCGTTCCTGCATAAATGGCAAGGGTTGGTTTCAGGCAATGGCATTTTACAAGGCAATCGAGTAAGAGGAGGAGTCCATAGAAAAAAAAAACTATTTGACCAAAGTAGACGGTAACAGAAAAGATAGATGTCTGACCTGACTCTCCATATGCAGACGTCGTTTTAGTTTGAATACGATTTGCTTTGTTGTATCAGGACCTGCAGACATTAGCAGGGTGAAGATTGTTCGGACAGCAGATTTCACTTTCTCCTCATCATGTTCACTGATGCAGAAAACTTGGTTTGCTTCTTCACTCCCAACAAGTTCTTCAATCTCCGGAATAGCCCGAATTACACTCTTAAGCTCCTGCAACATTTGTACAAGAAGAAACTTAATCCTTCAATTCTGAAAAACAAGCTACTACCAATCCTGAGAGTTTTGGAAACTGAATAACTTCTAGAAGAGATTCATAGAGATACTCTTTAAAATCAACTTGTGTTTTGGTAACGTGATAATGTCATGAGATATATCCAAGAAAAAGCGGAAAGTGCTATACGAATCATGTGCAACACCATAAAACGAACCGAGAGGTTTCTTCATCGAATCCAATCTCAAACCTTAGGCTCAAACTTAGAGCAATAGAGGAGGAGACACTACAGTCTTTAACCATCACTCATGTAAACGATTTTCATCATGGACATTAGATAAACAGACTAAACAACATGTGTTATACTTGTTGAAATCGGGAATACAAGTGGGCCACTGCATAGGTTCATCTCTTATATATAAAAACAAAAACTTTAAGAACGATAAAGATAGTGATAACATAGAAATGATACCTGAAGAGGTATAAACCCACAAAGAGCCTCGAATTGGGTATAGGCCAAGGCCATTTCTGGTTTGTGATTGTCGTCTTTATAAAGATTTGGATGAGCTTTATGCATTTTCTTAGCCAAATTCTTATCTGGATGTGCTTGGATCGACAAGGGCCTTGCCACCGACAACACCTAACAGATTTTACAATGTTCAAATCACATTTCTGCAACTCATAACATAAGAAATTGCAGTAGAGATTCAACTTCTATCAGACGAAACAAGCAAAATCAATTCTGAAAATGGTAAAAAAGCAGAGATTTTGGGGAAGTTTTAACAATGTGGCAACGTATAGATGTCTGTACCTTGAACAGAAACGGGAGATCGCAACCCCATTTCTCCAAAACCCTATTTCCGAGAGATTTAGGGTTTTCGGTAATCCACGATCTAAGGGTTACGCCATTGGACCCATCAGCATCCGCCAAGTAACTCGGACCGGACTCGTGAGTCCCCATCCAAAGCTCGGCGTACGGTCGGGTCGAATCGATCTGGTCATCGGAATTCGCCGCATAAACCCTGTAAACGAGTGAATCCGACCCAATTTTTCCCCAATCGTAATCCTTAACGGAGCATCTCAATCGGCGAAGCCGTCGTCGATCCGCTTCACAACCACCATTAGCCTTAACGACAGTAGCGATCTCCATTACACCAAAACTCACGATTACGAATCAAAATCCGTGTCTCGGAGATAGTTGATGTCAAGTATAGGCTAAGCGCCCATGGCAATGGAATTGAAGACTCGAGCTTTTGGTCTTTGCGCGTTCCCGAATCGTGGAGATTTTTTTATTATATAAACAGAGGAAGGTATGATTGCAAATTCAAAAGTATGGGGTTCTAAAGTGGGAATAAAATAGAAATGTGGGGTTGAGATGTTTAACTTAAGAAGGTGGAAAAGTGACAGGTGTTAAAAGAAATCACGTGCTTTGCCGACGGATTTAACGTCCGTCCGTGGTTTGTGGGCCGTTTGCTAGCTGTCCACGTGGACTGTCACGATGACTACTCATTCTCACGTCTCAATATAACTAAACCGACAAAATATAACCAAATAAAATATTAAAAACGTTCTCAATTTTTACGATAATTCCAAATTCAGTCTTTATATCATCAATAAAAGAGAAAAAAATCTAACGTTGACAAATATAAAAACATAGAAAAGCAGAAATAATCTAATCAATAACGGGGAAAAAAGCTAGCCGATAGGTTGAGTATTTTTGTTATCTATTAAAATTTTTCCTTTATAGCTTTTTTGGTTTAAACCAATAAATATTCGTTTTATAAACTCAATGTTAGTGTTGTAAAGGTAAGACATTCAACATCGAAAGATAACCAAATCACATTTATATTAATCTCTTTCTTATAACTAGATAACATAATTGAAATGTTCAAATCGATATTTTGTGCTTGTAGCTTAAAATAAACTGAAGAAAAAAAGTGTGGTTGATAAGTGTTACAAACACATTATTTTTTGCATTGAAACAATTGACTTTACGAATTCGATTCGCATTGGGAATGATCATCTGCTCTCTAAAAAAATTACATGAATTGGATTCTATCCTGGAAAAATGCACGGGTGATCCGTAACTCTTAATCGTAAAAAGAAAATGAATTTACAGGATTAGTTTGGGCCTTATATTATTAGCCCATTAGAATATAAAGGGTCCTAGGCCTTTGATACGTTGTGAAGGCGCGTGACTCTTTTCATCTTCCACGTGCGGGCACGTCATGTTCTGTACTTAATTTTGTTTGGTCTTCAAGGAATATCTTAGAATATCATTATCTCCCATGGGAATCAAATCACCTCCTACTTGTTTTGCCTTTTATATTCCCCCCTTTCTTTTAACATTATACAGTTTTCACCCCCAATAGATTTTTATTACACAACCATACCCTCTTTTCTTTTACAACCTCCCATAAAATTACGAAAGCAGATGTGTTCTTTTCATTCTCATGCTCGCTTAGTCGCTGCTAATCTCTCAGCACGCGCACACGCACCCATTACTCCAAGTCTTCAAAATCCCCTTGATAATTTTGGATTCAAATTCAAAACTGGCTCTCCTTTTCAACCTATTATATGTGTTAATCTCAGATTTTTGATTTATGAGTGACAATTTATATTAGTTGTTGGTCGATTAATTTGAATATAATAATTTGAGCCTAATTAAGAAAACTTTAAAATCCAGTTACACCCAGAGACTTTTTCAAAACGTGTTTCAGTACAAACGCTTGAATATTTCTCATACATTCCATTCCTCATTTATATAAATCCTTATAATAAGCTGGGTGATGTGGGTTTATTTCGAATATATAGAAGTAGGAGCTTTAACTTGTAAATATAACAAAAATATTGGGAAGAATTACAGCTATTTCGATAAAATCAAAGTGGGCCATCAACGAAAATGAGTGAGTGAGGAGAGCGAGAGAGAGAGATCAAGTTGTGTAACTCTGTGTGGCGCATGCATTAGTATAGTTGATGACTCGTTGAAAAAGGTAAAATTGAAAAATCAATCCGGCGAATCTTCTCTCGTTTTCCGGCACCGATCTTGGTGGATCGCCGATTTCTCGCGGCGGATTGACATGGCGGCGGATCATGCGTATCTGATGCAGTTTGTCAGCGAAACCTCGTTTTACAATCGCATTGTTCTGAGTCACCTTTTGCCGGCGAATCTGTGGGATCCCTTGCCGCATTTTCTCCAGACGTGGCTCCGGAATTACCTCGCCGGAACTCTACTTTACTTCATCTCCGGCTTTCTCTGGTGCTTCTACATCTATTACCTTAAGCTCAACGTTTACCTCCCCAAAGGTGATGATCTCGATTCATCGACTCTCAGTTTGTTTTATGCTTTGATTTTTCTGAGTTTGATCGCTTCGATTTTCAATTTAAGGAAAGGGGTTTTTTTTTTCTTCCTCGTCCTGTACTTTGAATATAGCCTTTAGCATTTAATTAGAATGAGACTTGATGATTTGTTCTTGGCGGATGGTTGACGATTGAGTGATGAATATCAGGTTCTCATTTATTGGTGATTTTGATTTTATATGGGTTTGGTAGTTCAGATACTCAGTCATGACAACAACTTCAGTGGCTACTTAAGCTTTGTTGTATCTGTTATATATGTTGCTTCATTACAAATTCTCCATCTTTGGGCTTCAATAGTTTGCCGATAAAAGTTACTTTCGATGTTAAGAACACTTCTTTTTTTCTTTTTCTGGTTCTCTGTAACTGCCTGGAAAAGGATATCATAGTTGTTCCTTTAACTCTTCCAGAAGCTCAAATCCTTTGTCTAATTATGGAATCTTTTTTGATCTACTGTGTCTTCAGATGCCATTCCTACAAGAAAGGCTATGCTTTTGCAAATATATGTGGCCATGAAGGCTATGCCTTGGTACACTCTTCTTCCAACTGTCTCGGAGAGTATGATTGAACGTGGTTGGACCAAATGTTACTCTAGAATAGGCGAATTCAGCTGGATCCTCTATTTTGTTTACCTCGCAGTCTATCTTGTTTTCGTTGAGTTTGGTATTTATTGGATGCACAGAGAGCTTCATGACATTAAGCCTCTATATAAGTATCTCCATGCGACCCATCATATCTACAATAAGCAAAATACACTCTCTCCATTTGCCGGTAAGTGTTTTCAGAGTCTTAAACTTTAGTAATGTAAAAGAGTGGTAGCATTTAATTTCTTACTAGCAAAGAATTCATGAACATATTCTTATATCCAGATCATATTTTCGTTTCCCATCCATAAAGTAGCCACAAAGAGCTAGAATTATGTAAGTTTCATCTGCATTGCTTTTCATATGTCAAAGAGACATATGCATTAGCCAGAGTTTAGATATTTGTTTCTCTGCTGCTCTCCCGGACTGACTCGGATTATATCTTGGTTAATCGAAGCATGTGGCATCTGATATGACTTGTAACATCCTTACGTTTTGTTTTTTCAGGGCTTGCGTTTCACCCATTAGACGGGATACTTCAGGCTGTACCTCATGTGATAGCTCTGTTTATAGTGCCAATTCATTTCACAACACATTTAGGTCTTTTGTTCATGGAAGCGATATGGACAGCGAACATCCATGACTGCATCCACGGTAACATCTGGCCAGTAATGGGTGCAGGGTACCATACGATACACCACACCACATACAAGCATAACTATGGTCACTATACCATATGGATGGATTGGATGTTTGGCTCTCTTAGGGATCCTCTCTTAGAAGAAGATGATAACAAAGACAGCTCCAAGAAAGCAGAGTGAGAATGCCCATTTGGGTTTTTGTTTTGCTTGCTTGTTCCAAGTTTCAACCTTTTTTTCCTTTTCTTCTTCTCCATGTGTCTCTCTCAATCTTTTCCAATTATTTTGTGTAGAAACATTGACTGCACATTTGCTGTCTAGTTTAATTCAGGTAAATGTTTGTTCTTTGCAAGACTCGAATCTTTTTTAAACGGTAAATCTTGAAACAAAGATTTTGACTTTTCTTCACCACCCAAGTGTAGTGCGCATTGCCAATATCTCACCGTATAATATTTGCATAGAAATTTTAAATTTGGAATCCTAATTCTGAATGATGTGGTTTTGACTTTGGATTTATGTTTAAAAGGCCACTTAGTGTTGATTGTTAAATTTTCATTGTTCAGTCCCGGTTCTTGTAGTCTTGCTAACCAGAAAGTACATGCTGTACGTTGGATTATGACGGTTAAACCGGTCCGGTGCCTATCTGTTCTTACACGGTTTTAAATGAGTAGAAAACTTTAAAAGATTCAGCCCAGCACAAAATATAGCTGGGCCAGAGTCGAACGGGTAGCTTTAGACCTACGATAACCCTATCCCTGGATTCCCTACTAATGACTTGTTCTTTCTTGTATAACAAGTCACCAGCATGTGACCATTGATTGAGGATCAGAGGATAATGATGATAAATGCAGTTTACCCCCTAAAGTTTGAGCATATTCAAAAAATGACACCAGAGAACCAAGTCATCAAAAAACAAACTGATACAATAGTATAAAACTGTAGGAGCAAGCAATTGTTTCAAATATCTGATTTTTTAAAATAAAAATGGAAATTTATCAATACGAAAACACGGTGGCTTAACTCTCACGATCAAAACATGAGGTTGGATTAACAGAATAGAACATAACTTGGGGCGGTTGTCCTGTAAATACTAATAAAATGTTGTGAAGAAGGAAGGAACCAACTCATATACGTGAGCACAGATCACGAAGCAGCCGATTTCTACGCAGATCTCTCTCTCTCTCTCACTCTCTCTCTTAGTAACGTATTAGAGTATGGTTAAATGTATTTTTCATCTGGTATAATGTAACCGGTTTACTCACGAGTATATAAGTGAGCCTTTGTACATTTTGTCCAGATACAATCAATAATACAGAGTTCTTCTTCCATTTTCTCTGTAACAAACTTTCTTCTATCATGGTATCAGAGCGTTGAATCTGAAAATTCAACCGATCCTTTTCATTGTTTTCTTTTCTTTGACCTTGATTCATCGATGATTCTTCTCGATTGATTCTTCTTTCTGATTGATTTCTCTGGTTATTCCGCCGAGAATCGTTGTATTGATTACCAAATTTCACGGTTAATCTGCCGCGAACCAAACTTTTCTGATGGTGATTACTCGCAGGATGAATCGTCGCACGGTCCGAGCATCTTCTTCAGCTCACAGAACGGCAAATCGCGAAGGTTCTTCTGATAGTTTACCTGAAGATCCACATCTTCAAGATTCAGCTCCAGCAATTTCTCCTGATAGCATCCATTCTCCATATTACCTTACAAACGGTGATAATCCTGGCCTTTCTGTTATTTCTGAAGTCCTTGATGGTACGAATTATGATGATTGGCGTATAGCGATGATGATTGCTCTAGATGCGAAGAATAAAATTGCTTTTATAGATGGATCTGTTCCAAGGCCAAATGAATCAGATTGTATGTTCAGGATATGGTCACGCTGTAATAGTATGGTCAAATCTTGGCTCCTGAATTCAGTGTATAAGCAGATTTACAAAAGCATTATTCGTTTCAATGACGCATCTGAAATTTGGAAAGATCTATTGACTAGCTTTCACATCACAAATCTACCAAGGTCTTATCAGTTGTCTCAACAGATATGGTCTCTCCAGCAAGGAACAATGGATCTTGCTACATATTACACCACTCTGAAAACTCTTTGGAATGAGCTAGATGGAGCTAATTGCGTAAAAGTCTGTCGACAGTGTGAATGTTGCAAACCAATGGATCAAAAGGCAGATCATGCTCGGGTGATTAAGTTTTTGGCTGGTTTGAATGAATCATACGCCATCATTAGAAGTCAAATAATCATGAAGAAACATGTTCCAGATCTTGCTGAGATATACAATTTGTTGGATCAAGATCACAGTCAACGCAACATCACTCCTGTTCAGAATGCAATCGCCTTCAATGTTTCAGCTTCAGAACAAGTTCAAGCATCTGTTAATGCTACCTACAACAGTTCTAAACCAAGGATGATCTGTTCTCATTGTGGTTACAATGGACACACAGTGGACAAGTGTTACAAAATCCATGGTTACCCAACCGGATTTAAACACAAACCTAAGAATCAAACAGACAAGCCCATTCTCTCTGATAAGCAGCCTGTTCCTATCAAGCCTGTTGTAGCTCAACTTGCTCTGACTAATCCTCATACTGATGATTTGGCTACAGGAATGACAAAAACTCTTACTAAAGATCAGATTCAGGGTGTTCTTGCTTATTTTAATAATCAACTTCATTATGATCCTAATCCATCCGTTGCTTCCTCATCCGGTGCTACTATTACTGCATTGCCCGGTATGGCTTTCTCTTCTTCTACATTGTGTTTTGTTGGATTATTGAAAGCTACCGGAAATGTTTTGTCTTCTGCATCCTGGATAATTGATAGTGGAGCAACTCATCATGTATGTCATGATAGAAATCTTTTCCTGAGTTTATCAGAAACTCTGAATAATTCAGTTACTTTACCTACTGGTTTTGGAGTTAAAATCACAGGAATAGGTACTGTAAAGCTGAATGAGTTTCTTCTCTTGAATAATGTTCTCTACATTCCAGACTTCCGGTTAAATCTTCTGAGCATTAGTCAGTTGACCAGAGATTTGGGTACTCGAGTGACATTTGATCAAGATTCTTGCATAGTACAGGATCCTATCAAGGGATTGATGATTGGACAGGGTGAACAGATCTCCAATCTCTATGTTCTGGACGTACACTCCGTCATACAGCCTTCTTCTCAACGAATTTCATACTCTACAAATGTTGTTGTTGATTCAAGTTTGTGGCATAATAGACTAGGTCATCCCTCTACTGATAAGGGTGATATTGTAGCCGATATTCTTGGATTTAAACAAAGGAATAAAAGATCTTTTCACTGTGCTATTTGTCCTCTTGCCAAACAAAAGCATCTTTCCTTTCCTTCCAAGAACAACATTTGTGATTCTGCTTTTGATCTTCTGCATATTGATATATGGGGACTCTTTTCAGTTCCTACAATAGAAGGTTACATATATTTTCTAACCATTGTTGATGATCACACCAGGGTCACTTGGGTATATCTGTTACGGAACAAGGCAGAAGTGTTGCAAGTCTTTCCTGATTTTTTGAAGATGCTTGAAGTTCAGTATAAGGCTGTGGTAAAAGGAGTTCGATCCGATAATGCTCCTGAACTGAAATTTACAGATTTGTTCAAGGCAAAAGGCATTGTCTCTTACCATTCATGCCCAGAAACTCCCGAACAAAATTCAGTTGTTGAACGCAAACATCAACATATATTGAATGTTGCAAGATCACTGATGTTTCAGGCTCAAATTCCTACAGAATATTGGGGAGATTGTGTACTCACTGCAGTTTTTTTGATCAATAGGCTGCCTACACCTCTTCTTAAGGATAAATCTCCATATGAAGTTCTGACATCTACACAGCCCGATTATGGTGGTCTTCGTGTCTTCGGCTGTCTTTGTTACAGTTCTACATCTACAAAGAACAGAAACAAATTTCAACCCAGAGCAAAAGCTTGTGTCTTTCTGGGCTATCCAGCTAGCTATAAAGGCTACAAACTTCTGGATTTGGAAACAAACACCATTCATATATCACGCAATGTGGTGTTTCATGAGGACATCTTTCCGTTTCTCAAAGGTGATTCTGATGCTTCTATACCTGATTGTTTTGGCAGCATTAATGATCCCGTGAGTGACTTTCCTGATTTAACAAGTGATGTCCCTGTAGTTGTGAGTGATGCTTCTCCAGTGGTAACTGACTCTGTTAATATCGTTCCTCATGAAGATTCAGCTTCCACTTCTAAACGTCCCATTAAATCACCGTCATACCTTCAAGATTATTATTGCAACATGACTACTTCAGGGGTTCAATATCCTTTATCGGATTACATGAGTTATGACAAGCTCTCCACTCCTTATAGAGCCTTTATTTGTTCAGTCACCAAATACTCTGAACCTAGTTCATTTACTCAAGCCAAGAAGTCGGATGATTGGTTGCAAGCTATGAATGCGGAGTTGCAAGCTTTAGAAGGTACTGCTACTTGGGAGATTTGTTCTTTACCTCAAGATAAACATGATATCGGTTGTAAATGGGTTTATAAGGTCAAGCTTAATTCTGATGGAAGTTTGGAACGTTATAAAGCACGGTTAGTAGCAAAAGGCTATACACAACAAGAAGGAATTGATTTTATGGATACTTTCTCTCCAGTAGCCAAGATGACTACAGTCAAGACATTGCTAGCTGTCGCCGCTGCAAAGAAGTGGAGTCTACACCAACTAGACATATCCAATGCCTTCTTAAATGGGGATCTCACTGAGGAGATTTATATGACTTTACCTCCTGGATATACACCAAAAGAGGGGGAAACTCTACCACCGAATGCAGTGTGCCGCTTACAGAAGTCACTTCAGTTCCACGTTAATATCTTTGGGTTTTCAAAAGTCTCATGCTGATCACACACTCTTTGTGAGAAATGTGAATGGTAAATATCTCGCAGTCCTTGTTTATGTTGATGACATAGTGATTGCTAGTAATAATGATGATGAAGTGGCGCAGTTAAAAGAAGATTTGAAGAAAGCTTTTAAGCTTCGGGACTTAGGCTCACTACAATACTTCCTTGGACTTGAAATTGCCAGATCCAGTTCAGGTATACATGTATGTCAGAGAAAGTATGCCTTGGATATACTTGAAGAAACCGGATTATTAGCATGCAAGCCTTCTAGTATTCCTATGGAGCCTAGTATTAAACTGGTTCAAGATGGAGATGAACCCGTTATTGCTGATCCTGCTTCATATCGAAGATTGGTTGGTAAGCTGATGTATTTGACAATCACTCGGCCTGACATCACCTATGCTGTCAATAAGATCTGTCAGTTTACTTCAGCTCCAAAGGAATCTCATATGAAAGCAGCTCACAAGGTTCTCCATTATCTCAAGGGAACTATTGGCAATGGGTTGTTTTATTCAGCTGATTCAGATTTGATTCTTCAAGGATTTACAGATGCAGATTGGGCTTCATGTCCTGATACAAGGAGATCCACTTCTGGGTATTGCATGTTCCTTGGTCAATCTCTGATTTCATGGAAGTCCAAGAAACAACCCACAGTTTCTCATTCCTCGGCAGAGTCTGAATATCGAGCTATGCAATTTGCTGTGAGAGAGATCGCTTGGCTGGTGAATCTACTTAGGGAGCTTCAGGTACCTCAACATAAACCGGTTGCTTTCTTTTGTGATTCAACAGCTGCTATACATATCGCCAATAATCCAGTATATCATAAACGCACAAAACATGTTGAACTGGATTGTCATATGGTCAGAGACAGAATCGTGAGTGGATTGATCAAGACTTTACATGTCAAGACTGATCAACAACTTGCTGATGTGTTTACCAAACCATTATTTCCGAATCAGTTCAATGCTCTTATTAGCAAGATGGCTCTTCAATCAATTTACATGCCATCTTGAGGGGGAATATTAGAGTATGGTTAAATGTATTTTTCATCTGGTATAATGTAACCGGTTTACTCACGAGTATATAAGTGAGCCTTTGTACATTTTGTCCAGATACAATGAATAATACAGAGTTCTTCTTCCATTTTCTCTGTAACAAACTTTCTTCTATCATAACGCATTAGCAGAGTTTGCCTTTTCCTCAGCGGAGACATGGCGGTCGATTACGAGTATCTTAATCAGTTCGTCGAGGAGACAACGTTTTACAACCAAATCGTGCTGAGTCAACTTTTGCCGGCGAATATGTGGGAGCCTTTACCACATTTCCTCCAAACATGGCTCCGCAATTACCTCGCCGGAAACCTACTTTACTTCATCTCCGCCTTCCTCTGGTGCTTCTACATCTATTACCTTAAACTCAACGTTTACGTTCCCAAAGGTGATTTTTTATCTTAAATTTCGATGATTTTGATCAGTCTTCAAAGTTTCGATCAATTTCCATTTCTGAGGTTTACTTTTCGAGGTTCGATCAACTTTGAGCTCAGAATGTATATATAACCTTTGAAATTTGAGGGTTTCTTGTTTCTTGTGAGGTTTCTTTTATGTTATGTTCCTTTGAGTTGTCTTAGTTTTGAGATCTTTGATGAATACACAATTTGCTTCAGATTCCATTCCTACAAGAAAGGCAATGGTGCTGCAAATTTATGTGGCAATGAAGGCTATGCCTTGGTACACTCTTCTCCCAGCTATCTCTGAGTATATGATCGAGCGTGGTTGGACCAAATGTTACTCTACACTTGACCAATTCAACTGGTTCCTCTGTTTGCTTTACATCGCCCTCTATCTTGTTTTTGTTGAGTTTGGGATATATTGGGTTCACAAAGAGCTTCATGACATTAAATTTCTCTATAACCATCTCCATGCGACACACCATATCTACAACAAGCAAAACACACTCTCTCCATTTGCTGGTAAAGTCAAGTTATCAGGAAGTCTCTTTTAATTGTATCTTAACTTCAAATTCAAGAATGTTGTAACTGTCAATCAAATTAAAGGGCCAGTCTCTAAACTTGGTATATATAACTTTACTTAACGTTTTTGGGTTTTTCAGGGCTCGCATTTCATCCGTTGGATGGGATACTTCAAGCTGTATCGCACGTGATAGCGCTGTTTATAGTGCCGATTCATCTCAGAACGCATTTGAGTCTTTTGTTTTTGGAAGGGATCTGGACAGCGAGCATCCATGATTGCATTCATGCTAACATCTGGCCAATAATGGGTGCCGGATATCATACCATACACCATACCACATACAAGCATAACTATGGTCATTATACCATTTGGATGGATTGGATGTTTGGCTCCCTTAAGGTTCCTTTAGCAGAAGAAGACAGCTTCAAGGAGAAAGCAAAGTGAGAGTGTTAAAATTTAACGTTTTGCTTAATATGTTGTTCTTCTCGTGACTCTTAAACCCTTTCTAAATCACTTTGTTGGGATTAGAAACATGACTGCACAATTTTTGGCTTTTCTTTTAATCATAACGTTTTAAGTGTTGTGGGCATTTGGAGGATCAATCTCTCTAATAACCTTACATAATTGCGTGATAAAATTTCAAAGTTTGATCTTTTAGACTAAAAATCTGACAGATTTATTAAATTTGCGGTGTCAATTTTACTACAGTTTTTCTAACGAACAAATAAAATCTAGCCAAAGTTTTACATCAGCCATTTTTTAAAAAAATAGTAAAATAATTATTATATGGTAGGTGAGGTTGCTCAAGAAGTCAAGATATAAGCCTAACAAGTAACATGTAAGAGGCAAAGTTTGTCTTTTTCAGTTAAGGTAATGAACTCCAATAACAAAAGAAAACACCAAAAGAGAAAAAGAAAACAATCTAAGATTCAAAAACATAACAAACGGAGAAAATAAAGTTGAAGATCTAAAATTTACATAATTGCACCCAAACAACTCTTTTCTCCATTTAACCTCAATGCATCAAAACGCGTTCTCTCTCTTTGATCCGCCATGAAAATTATATTACACCTTTTCAGTTAACCCACGTTTTTTTGCTAAGCTTCAAAAACAACCCACACAAGCCGAATCGATCAGAGCCAGGTAAATTCCTCCTTTTTGCTTTTTTCACACGAGATAATCGAACAGAGTCCGGTAATTTTCGTTCTCTGATTTCATAAGAAAAAAAAAACTCTTTTGCATATCCATGAGGGGATAAAGGTGGCTTCTTTCACATGGGTTTTGTATATACATATTTGCCACTCCCACATGAGTAGATTAGGCTGTCCCACAGAGTCACTGTGTTGCTCTACTTATCCCTCTTTCACTTACTGTGATGTTGAATTGGGTTTCATCTACTAATTAAGATGGCGTTTCTTGTCTGTATCTGTCTTCTTCCTCTTACTTAATTCTTAATTCTTCTCTACCTTTTCGACAGCTAGATTTTCTCTTTGTTGTTCCTCTTCAGCTAATTTTGGGACTTTTAAGTGCTACGTTACCATACGATGCCTTTTCCTCGTTTTCAGAATTTTGGGGGTTTTTTCCAGGTTTGTCGAAAAGATTTTAAATTGTTGGGCTTTGCTTGAATATCTCACTTCAAATTGATGCGTTCCTTCAAAAGTTGTATATTTTCAGTTTCTTCCACTTCCATATTGTAGGTGAAGTTAGCCTTTTCTCGAATCTCATTATAGATTGTTAGGTTTGCAAGAGTCTCAACTCTCAATTAAACCTTCTAAATTGCGTATAATCAAGTCAGTGACTCTTGGTTCCAGATTCGTTTTGGTGATCACAATCTCGTTAATCATGGTTTTGTTCAATGCGAGTAAGAATCTCTTTTGGGCTGAAGTTATAATTGTTTCGTTGCTGTTCTTTTCTCTTGTGTTTTTGTGTTTTGAGTTCTGGATAAGTGATATATTTTGGTGTGTTTCTTATAAACTTTAGTTTCCAGCTTACACATGGATTAGGTGGTTAATGTAGAAGACAGGATTTTTTTTAGGTCAGAAGAAAACTAATTAGCTATGGCAAAGACAGATTTAGCTTACCAAAGTTGACCTAACCTCATGTTACCTGATTTTCGGATTTTGTAAGTGAATTGTAGAATCACTAAGTCGTTAGAAACGGTGTCTGTGGATTTAGTGCTTGATGGGAAACAGCCACGAGGCAGTTAAGCTTAGTAGGAAACTTCTGTTCCTTTTATGCAATTTATGCAGGCAGGTTTAGTTATTAGATAGGTTGATTTAAGACAGTCATCATATCTTTACTACCACCACCAAATGAAAACTTTTGCTATTCAATATAAACTGCCTCTCCAATCAAGTCGTCTTCCATAAACATTAGCAAATCGGTATTTTTTTTGCATGTTTCAATCGAGCCAAAGCGCAGGTGCTCAGGACAGTGTAGGACTGTTTTTTTTTTTTTCCATAATCTTGATTCTTGATAATTTGGGATGGTATTCTTTGTCTTCCCCTGTAAAAATTATCACCCGGAAGAGTTTGTGATTCTTGATCTTAGGCTGTGACAAACCGGGGACCTGAGATTTCAGAAACTGCTGATAATTGGGTCTCACCATCTGACATTCCACTCATAGAATCTAATAGTAAAGAGGTACCCCTAATTGGATTTGTTTATTCACCAACGATTTTTGGCGAGTCTAGTCCATGTCAAAACTTAACTTTGGTCGTTGTTTATGAATTGTATTTAGGATAACACTGCTATACCAAGCTCAATTTTGGTAGAGGGTTTGATGTTATGCTACACGTGGATTTTCTATTGAGTCCATGTTACTATTTCACACACTAGACGTACCTTTCCTGCTTAGATTGTTGTTTTTTCCATCTCTGTGGCCGCTTCGAAACGTAAAGAGAAAATGGAAGATTAGTTGATTAATGGCATATTTATGTCTCCTAGCAGCACAGGATGAGAGAGGCACAACTAGGCGCTCACACTGTGAGGTCCCATGGAATGACTCTTGCAAGGACTCACATGCATGATTGGATCATACTCGTGTTACTTGTTATTCTCGAGTGCGTACTCCTTATAATCCATCCGTTTTATCGCTTTGTCGGCAAAGATATGATGACTGATCTCAGCTACCCTTTAAAGAGTAACACCGTACCGATTTGGGCTGTCCCGGTAAGCCCCATAAAGTCAAATTCATTCTAACATTGGCTGCAGACATTTTTCACAATATAAAAAACGTTCCTTTCATCGGGATTACAGGTCTATGCGATGCTGTTGCCATTGGCAATCTTCATCTTTATCTACTTTCGTAGAAGAGATGTATACGATCTTCATCACGCGGTGCTAGGTCAGAATTTCTAAAACGTAGATTACTGTTTTCTTCTTTTTATGTACAATCACCATTAATGTTATTCTTTCTTTTGATGTGCAGGTCTCTTATACTCTGTTCTTGTGACAGCAGTACTTACCGATGCAATAAAGAATGCAGTTGGTCGACCACGTCCTGACTTCTTCTGGCGTTGTTTCCCCGATGGCAAAGCTGTAAATGTCTCTATGAGTTTTACTTTCACGTTTTAGATCTTTTGCTGCCTCTTGAATTTTGATTTTGCCTCTCAGCTTTATGATAGCCTTGGAGATGTTATATGCCATGGCGATAAGAGCGTCATAAGGGAAGGGCATAAAAGCTTCCCAAGCGGACACACCTCATGTAAGACCAACCTACTGTTTTTTTTTCCTTGAGCATTTTACACCGAAGAGAAAGTTTTGGTCATTGTAATACAGAACTAGAAAGAAGCAAAAGGGTTAATGCGGGTTTGATTTTCTTTTTTGCAGGGTCTTTTGCGGGTCTGGGATTCCTGTCGCTGTACTTATCGGGAAAGATTCAAGCATTTGACGGTAAAGGCCACGTTGCAAAGCTGTGCATTGTCATACTCCCTTTGCTATTTGCAGCTCTTGTTGGTATTTCCCGTGTAGATGACTATTGGCATCATTGGCAAGACGTCTTCGCAGGGGGCTTACTAGGTTTGCTTTCACTCTCTGCTCAAAAAGGTCATAACTTGTTCCCTTTAAACATCATACAGACTTATACCATCGTTGAATCGCAGGTCTCGTGGTCTCTACGTTCTGTTATCTTCAATTCTTTCCGCCACCATATCACATCGAAGGTGAAAAAGAATAGCTGATTCTATTTGTGGGTCGCTGAAACGATATATTGTGAATTGATCATCGAATGTTTGATCTTTTTTCAGGTTGGGGACCATATGCTTACTTCCAAGTGTTGGAGGCGGCACGAGCGCAAGTAACCGAGAATGGAGCGGCGCAGCAACCGCCCCAAGATGATAACGGTGAAGAGGAAGACGGCGGGTTTATGGGTTTACATTTGGTGGATAATCCGAGTATGAGGAGAGAAGAAGATGTAGAAACTGGTAGAGGCTGAGATGAAGAGCTGGTTTGGTTGCTTCTTAGGACACTTTTCTCTTCTTCTTTAGATTCTTTAATAGATTTCTGTAAGGGCATCTCCTGCATAAGAATCTCTTTGAGTTTTTCAAACAAAAAAAAAATTAGTATTTTAATATAATTTTATTATTTAATTAAATTTTAAATCATAAAAAGAAAGAAAACCATTATATAGAGTTCTCAAAGGTTTTCAAATGAGAACTTCATTTCATTCTCTTTCTTATTTTTTTTTTATTATTTTATTATATAAATTTATGAGATACTCATGTGATAACTTCCCAATGAAGATGCTCTAAAATAACTACAGTGCTATCGTTTGGCTTTCGGTTTAATTGGATAGACCCCGGTTTAAGGAATTCGGTTTTGGTATTGATTAAGGTTTTGCTTTAAATTTGTTGGTTTAGATAAATCGAATCGCAAGTTAAACCGATATAATTGGATTAAAAAGCCTTGATAAACCAAAAACTGAAATTGAATTGGAACCTACCGAAAGTTCGAAACTCCTTTTGAAAATCAAAGCAATGGAATTATTATCTACCCTTAATCTTCTTTTTTTTTTTTTTGAAAAAGCAAGCTAACCTTAATCTTCATATAACGATATGTATATATATTTACATTCAATTGATAAAATGGGAACTTCGGAACTTTTATGTGCCAGGCGAAAATTATTTCTGATATTAAACACAAAGAAATAAACAAATAATTATCTAAGACGTAAACTTGTTTTTTCCGGATGGGATTTCACTAAAAAAGTTTCACTCACACCTAACCAGTCGAAATTGTGCTACGGATCATCTTCTTGTTATTTAAAAAATAATGATAAATAGGAAACTATTTTATGTAAACGAAGACTTTCTTTAAGAAAACGAAGGTTTCTTCGTAATAATATTTTTTGTTTTGTTATTTATCTGTTATGCCTATGGAATACTGCCAACTCTCTAATTAAATATTGCATATGATATAAGTTCCAAGCAGGTTTTTGTAACGTTTGATTTTCAGCACGAATAAGCCAAACTTTCTCTATCAAGCCGATTTGTTTTTTACTAACGGCATGCGTACGTTACCAAACTTTATTTATTCCAAAAGCGATCAGCTTACGAATATCTAAACCTAAAAACAATCCATGTGGTGTTTTGTTTATTGTAATAAAAAATCATTGTGCTTGAACTTAAATACTATTTGTACTACTAGTATTTATCTGTGACTATTAATTTTTCAGAAATGATATTGTTAATGTTTCAGAGTTCTTTTTTGTCTTTGCATTTACAATTTATATATAGTCTTATAGAAAATTGCAATTTTTTCTAGTCATCATCGGTAAATGTTCTTTTTGAAAAAATCAACCGTAGTAATTAACAAATTAGAGCATCTTTATCGGTTAGAACTTCTCCAAGGTTTTTAAATATATTATTTTAATAGTTTTAAAAAAATTTAATTATTTATTTAAAATTTAAATCATAAAAAAAAATCTGAACTAATCAAATTAATATAACTATTAAATGAGTTTTTCGAAGGTTTCTAAAAGGTTCTAAATTTAGAACCGTTTCTAAACTTCTCTCCTATTTTTTCATTATTTTTTATTTTTTTAATATTAAAAAACTCATTGAGATATCCTCAATGGAGATGCTCTCATTGTATTGTGTTTTAAAAGTGCAAGAAATCTCATATGATTAAGTTCAGGATTTTGTAGGGGTGTCAAAATGGATAAACCAAACCAAATCAACCCATATCCAAATGGTTTTGAGGTAAAATGGGTAATGAGTTAACCAAACTCATTTAACTAATGGTTTGGGTCAACCCATAACTCATTAAAATTAATGGGTTAATAGTTTTAATGGGTTGACTCATAAACTAATTTCATAATACTTAAATATTTATCATAATTAACATAATAAATAATCATGACCCATTTTATCTCAAAACCATTTGGTGAAAAATTTTATGGATTTTGATGGAAAAATTACGGTTTTGCAAATTTTGGCTAAAAAACTTCCGACAAGGTCGGACTAAACTTGCCTAAACAGTATCTCAATTTCAATTCAAACTTCGGTCCATGTATTTATAAATTTTAAAGGAAAAACTGCAGGATTACGAATTTTGGCGGGAAAAATTACGGATTTGCAAATTTTGAGGGGAAAATAGTAAATCGGTTAAGACATTTTGATTTGATTTATTAAAATCGGTTAAGACATTTTGATTTGGTTATATTTGGTTAAGACATTATGTTTGGTTAGATTATTAAATTTGTGTTGGTTTGATTATAGATAACTCATTAACCTATTTAACCCAAACCATTTTAATCCAAACCATTAAAACCATTAACCCATTAAACCCAATAATCTATTAGTACCCATATTTTCAACTCAATAGATTAATGGTTTGGTTTGGGTTGGGTTGATCCATCAAGTTCAACCCATTTTGACACCCCTAGGATTTTGTATTGAGGATCGGAATGAAAATTTTGGTGTGTTGGTGAATACTTTTCTTTTTTGTGGTTTCGTATTGGTTTATATATGTGTGGTTTTTTTTTATAGTTTGGTTGGTGTCGATTTTTACTTGATATACATTTTTTACAGCTACAATAATATTAATGTACATATAAGCTGCTTATTGGAATTCCGATTACCAAGAAGAATCTCACGATGAAAAACTGTCGGTTACGGTTAATTCACTATTTAATATCTATAGACAACCACATACCATAAAGAAAAATTTATATAAGAAAAGACTTTGATATGTAGTGATATCATAATTATGATTATATAATCATAATACAGTAATTATTAATCCAGGGGATGACATGTTTAACACTCCATCTTTTGTCAACTCAATAAATACTACTCTCTTCATAAAACACACATGCACAAGGGAAAGAAGAAAGAGAGATAGATCTAGAGAGAGAGATGACGACGGCTCTGCTCTTGAACTCAACGATGACGGTGGCAATGAAGCCGGCGGTGACGGTATCTTCTCCGCCGCCTGTTTTCTTGGGATCTAGTTTTTCTCGCCGTCATCTTCGAGTTTCGTGTATTGCCACAAACCTTAGGTGAGCTTTTTTTCCTTTAAGATCTGCAATCTTCTTTTTCCTTTATAATGGTCGTTTCCTTGTATATGTTTTGGCTCATTGATTCTGTTTTTTTTTTTTTGTTTTCAAGTGGGATGAAAGATGTTAAATAGTTGATCAAGTATGTGTTATCTAATCTTTTCGAGAAACCATCTAACCTTATTTTAATATTTTCGATAAATCGCATGTAGTTTTCGAGAAACCATCTAAACTTAGTATTTGCCAGTAATTAAGTTTCTCACTGATTGGATCTGATAAAAAAATTCAATTCTGTAACAATTAAAATGTTAATAGAAAAACAAGCGAAGAACACAAGAAGAAGTTTCGACCCATCAAAGAAGTAGCAAACCAAATAACACACACAATAACACAAGAGAAGCTCGAGGTCTTCGAGTCAATGGAGAATTGGGCACAGCAAAACTTATTATCTTACCTCAAACCCGTCGAAACTTCATGGCAACCACAAGACTTTTTGCCCGAAACCAACGACGAAGACCGATTCTACGAGCAAGTGAAAGAACTAAGAGATCGAACAAGAGAGATTCCCGACGATTATTTTGTAGTTCTTGTCGGAGATATGATCACGGAAGAAGCATTGCCGACGTATCAAACGACTTTGAACACTCTCGACGGCGTCAAGGACGAGACCGGCGGGAGTTTAACTCCTTGGGCGGTTTGGGTTAGGGCGTGGACGGCGGAGGAAAATCGTCACGGTGATTTGTTGAATAAATATCTTTATTTATCTGGCCGTGTTGATATGCGACATGTTGAAAGAACTATCCAATATCTCATCGGATCCGGCATGGTACGTTCTCATCTCTTACTATATGCATGTTTTCTTTATATAACCAGGTTTTTAGTTTCGGTTCAACTTTAATTTTATATCGATTTTATGAACTAGAGAGACCAAAGTGAATATGATTCTCATTTGAGGCATATTGATATGGTTTTGTTTCGGTTTAGATCCGTGTTACTACAAAATGATGTTCGTTTGAATGATTAACTCAAGTTAAAATCGTTAACTTTTCGGTTTCCTGAGGACAAAATTGGTAATTTAATAATTGCTTTTTCAGGACTCAAAGTTTGAGAACGATCCCTACAATGGCTTCATCTACACTTCTTTCCAAGAGAGAGCGACTTTCATCTCCCACGGCAACACGGCGAAGCTAGCCACGAGCTACGGAGACACCACTCTCGCCAAAATCTGCGGCACAATCGCGGCGGACGAGAAGCGCCACGAGACGGCGTATACTCAGATCGTCGAGAAGCTCTTCGAGATCGATCCTGATGGGACCGTACAGGCTCTAGCGAGTATGATGAGGAAGCGAATCACGATGCCGGCTCATCTGATGCACGATGGCCGTGACGACGATCTGTTCGATCATTACGCCGCCGTGGCGCAGCGAATCGGAGTTTATACCGCGACGGATTACGCCGGGATTTTGGAGTTTTTATTGCGGCGGTGGGAGGTGGAGAAATTAGGGGTGGGTTTGTCCGGCGAAGGAAGGAGAGCACAGGATTATCTGTGCACATTGCCGCAGAGGATCAGGAGGTTAGAGGAAAGGGCTAACGATAGAGTCAAACTTGGGTCAAGACCTCCTGTCTCGTTCAGCTGGATTTACGGGAGAGAAGTTGAATTGTAAACAAAAACGACAAAGTATGTTGCGTTTTAGTGAAGATCTTGTATTGGACTTAATGGTTTTAGTCGGCTTATGGGCCTTGTTAAACGAGCGAAGAAAAGACCTGTCAAGAGTGGCATGTGTGTAATAAAAGGAGTACCTGAGGGGTATTCCACTAATGTAAAATATAAACCAAAAAATGAAAAAAACGATTAAAGACCTTGCGTTTTAGTGAAGGTACTGTAGCATTGGGTTATTATTAGGTCTAGGCGTTCGGTTACCCATTCGGGTTCGGATCGGATTTTTTGGGTTTTCGGGTTTTCGGTTTTAGAGATCTAGGACCCATTTAGGTATTTTCAAATTTCGGTCCGGGTTTGGTTCGGATTCAATTTGTTCCATCCGGGTTCGGATATCCAAAATATTGAAAAAGACTAAAAAATTTGGCTAAATTTGAATAAAATTTGGTTAAATTTGAATATATAATTTAGTTAAATTTTGACAAATATAACTAACAATTTTTAAAATTTTAAATTATTTTGGATATTTTGGTTATTTCGATATAAAATAATTGATATATTTAGATTTATATTTGTAATTTTGGGTAATTATGATGTATCAAATCTGAATATAAATCATAATTTTTGGTATATAAGTTATATTTCGGATATTTCGGATATCCATTTGATTCTCGGTTCGGTTCGGGTTCGGTTTCGGATTTCGAATATACAAGTCTAAGAACCATTCAGATATTTTGTCGGATTTGGTTTCGGTTCGGTTCTTTTTTCCGGATCGGGTTCGGGTGCAGATTTCGGATTCGGATTTTTTGCCCAGCCCTAGTTATTATATATGAAAAGGCCCATGGGCCTGTTAATTAAACAAAGAATATATGAAAAAGGTTGCATTTTGTTACGGCTAGAGAAACATCATTTTTGTTTGATGTTTATGTTAAAAAATATCATCATCATAGGGCATAAAAAAGGCGAAGCGCTTCAGAAAACAGCATAAGGAAATCGGTTCAAATCAATTCGCCTCTTCTGGTACGTTCTCATTCTAATCCGTCGATCCTCCATTTCCAATCTGAGTTTTCCAGATTCTCTTCTCAGTTTGATTCTTTGAGATTCAATGGTTTCGTCGAGAGAGCTTTTGCTACCTCGAATTTCGAATTCTTCTCCTCTTTCCATGATTTTGTAGTCTCTGATCTGATTCCGAAATGCTCAGTTTCTCCATAAATTTGATCTCTGTTTCTCCGTCTTCTTCTGTTTGTGATCCTTCTTAATCCAGCTGGGACTCTAAGCTTGTTTCGATTACGGAGTGCGATCTCATCTAACGCTCTAATCTCTGAGCTCTGGCTTATCCATCCTGATCTTGTCGTTCGCAACTCTCTGCAATGGTGGTCTGCAAATGCAGAAAGGTATGCTTATCTTGTGAATATATTTCCCTCTTTTACTGGTTTATTAATGTTTGGGATTTCTGCAAATGCTGGAGTGTTCGGGATTTCTGATCTTGCATCTGAGTATTGAGTTACAATTTGAAATAGTTTTCGATTTGTTTTTGCATGTGTTTCTTGTTGCGACGTTTTCCCCTAATTTGACGCATTTTGATCTGGATTTTTTTTTTTTCTTTCCAACTCTCTGTAATGTTTGGTTTTTTGTAGATTTTGTTGTTGCAGAGCTCATCAAGTAAATGCTAATGTTTCCCTTGGTTTTGCCAGGCTACCAAGCTCTATTGCTTTGTTCACAAGGTCCCTGTTTGCGGGGAATGCATTTGCTTCCCGGAGCATCAAACTTGTGTGGTATGTTGATCAAATCATATACTTGTTGTAACCGCGAGCTGATAGTTTATTTAGAGGAATTAGTCTCTTGTTGTTTGGAATGTGGTGTCCTTGTAGAAATAGCAAAATTATGTGGAAGATCTTCGACTCTTGGATTAAATTGCTGCTTCTGGGAACTGAAGCATTTGGTCTAGTTGTTGATTCTTATCTTTGCTGCATTTTTAAAGGATAATCTGGGTTATACGGTGCCCAAGTGGTTATGTGGCAATATAACTGACACTTTAAAGAACACAATACTTTGCAGAGTAGAAGGTCCGTCTCTGATTCTGTCAATGGAGATTTTTCATAGTGTTTTATTTTCTTTATTTAAGACATTATTGATGTTAATTTCAAACTGGTCCATTATATCCGATGCAAGATAATCATTAGTGCCAGCAAGATCTATTTCTCGGGGCATATTTATCTAAGCCTGAAACCAACATGTGTGCACAAACAGCCATCTGATCTATTCTAATATATTTCTGCATCCGTTTTCCTCTATCTGTAGTTAAACAATGCGAAGAGTTTTTGTTTGTCTTCTTTTTGTTGCTTCATGGCTGGCATGGAGGGGAAACACTGACAGATGTTTTTATCATGTTGTACTATAGGTCCGGACTTATTCAGAATGGGTGATAGATGGAGAGTATGACCAGCCAAAGTGTTGTCAATGCCAAGCAACATTTGATGAGGGGGCAGGTCTTCAAGTCACTCGGTTGGGTTGCTTGCGTATGTTATCTGACTCTTACCATTGTTGGATTGGATTTTTATTTCTGAATCTCTACAATGAAATAAATGGAATAATCTTTACCCTCTATTTGTATCAGATGCTATACATACAAGTTGCTTGGTTTCACTTATCAAGAGTTTTCCTCCTCATACTGCACCTGCTGGTTATGTCTGCCCATCATGCAGCACCCCTGTAAGCCCTATCGATTCGTATTAAATCAGTAGAAAAAGTTCTTTTGTGTTCCTGTTTCTATCGCATCGTTTTCCTTGTGTGTTTGTATATCGTAGGAACTCTTGTTTGATGTCTCATTGATACATGGATTTAGAAAAATATTTGAGTATGAGTGATTTCATATGTTTCTCTATAGCAAGAATGAGCGATAGAAATGGTTGAAAGACTATTTACGTGTGGAGACCATGTGTACATGTTTTAGGAATATTTGGGTATCTTGTTTTTGACCTAACGTTTTTGGTTGTTGTATTTTTTCCTTGTTCGCGCGGTAGTAGTACATGATTTGCGGGTTTAGTTAACTTCTCATGTCACAGGAGACCTTGTTTGTAATGTAGCAGATGAAAGCCAAGCAATCAAAATTACTCCTTCAAGTACAGATAAATCTTGGAGAAGCAATTAAAATTAGAGTATTTGGTGATAGATTATTCATGCTCTCTTGAGTCTTTCTATTAAACTTCGGATGACTTTTAGCTGCTTCCTATGTTCTGGTGTGTAATTCTGCACTCTGTGATTAATATACTGAAGGTAGCTATCTCTGTTATTTTCGTTCCTCAGGGTTTGAGTTAATTGCCATTCCTTCTTTATTTACTTGAATTTTTTGTTGTATAGCCTGGTTTTATCTTGTATCTTGCTTCAAAATGTTGTTTTGTTCTTGGAAGACTGCCATATTATAGTTCTCATATGGTCTTCTAATGCAGATATGGCCTCCCAAGATGGTAAAAGATGCAGGATCTCGGCTTCATGCACAGTTAAGGGAAGTGATTTTGCAGGTCAGTTTATCTTTTATCTCAATCGTTGTTGCAGATTATCCAGCTTTTTCTTCTTCAAATAAGTTAAAATACCTTTCAAGTGTTTCCCTTACTTTATACATCTCTCAATAAGATGATATTCCCATTGATGTGACAATATCGTATTGTCATACAGTTTGTGTTGACTAGTGAACACTATAACACGGCCTGAAAGGGTTACTGGTTTAGTTGGGTTTTAATTTTCTGTTCTCTATATGGCAGACTGGTCTTGAGAAGAATCTATTTGGGAACCATCCGGTTTCTCGATCCACTGAATCTCGGAGCCCACCCCCTGCATTTGCTTCAGATGCATTAATTAACGTATCAGCATCTTCTCATACACAAGAAGGGAAGAATCTCCCTGATGGTTATTCAGTTGCTGGAAATGGAGAATATTCCAAACCTGCGGTTTCGGAGATAGTTGAGATAGATGTTCCTGCTTCTGCTGGGAATTACATGAAAACCTCAAGCCCTGGAGTAAGAGATTCTTCTAAAAACTTGGTTTGGTTTCACGAAAACTAGTTGCAGTTTTTAATTTTTCCTCTATGGTTTGTCACAATTGCTTCTCTTAAATGATGTTGTATATAGCTTGCTGCTGCTGCACGGAAAGGTGTACCCGCTGTGGACAGGCAGAACTCCGAGACTCTATATTATGCGGACGACGAAGACGGGAACCGTAAAAAGTACTCAAGAAGAGGTGGGAGAAAAATCTATATTTCTTACCTCTCTTGTCTGAAATAATGTATGCGTCACTTTTCCTTTTAATTATATGTATTCTGAAATACGGAAATCTGCATAGGTCTCTGCTTTTCGATAGATAAACTCCACTTTTTGTATGAATCAATAGCATTGTGGCGTGACTGTGACTGATTGTGTTTTTTTTTTCTTCATGTAAGGTCCTCTTCGTCACAAGTTTCTGCGGGCTTTACTACCATTCTGGTCAAGTGCATTACCAACCCTACCCGTGACTGCACCACCTCGTAAGGATGCAACAAAGGCAGAAGATGGTACAGAAGGCCGTGCAAGGCATCAGCGATCATCACGAATGGATATAAGGAAAATACTCCTTCTCATAGCAATCATGTAAGAGCTTGTTTACGATGTATTCTTTATCAGCTTGGCTTTCATATGTCAAATGTTTGGCGCAGAATCGGTAAGTGTATCAATTGTGAGCTAAGTCTGTGTAACTGATGTGCAGAGCGTGTATGGCGACAATGGGGATTTTATACTACAGACTAGCACAACGGGTAATTGGCCAAGAAACACCCGATGAGGAGCAGCAATGAGGTAATATCGTATCGGACAAAGACTGGCTTCAACATATCAGACCATATATATTCCTGGTTTATCCAAACCAATTTGCCCTGCTCTGGACGACTATAAAAATGTTTTTTTTTATTACAAGTTGATTTCGAATTGTGGGCTGCGGTGTGACGGTGTTTTGTTTCGTCGCGGGTGAAAGTATATGATTGTCATCTGTTTCTGTTTCATTTCACATGTTTTAGTTTGTAGCAATTGTTTTTTTTTTGGTAGACGAAGATGTTGAATTATATATAAAACGACAAAACATTTTGCGTTCTAGTGCCGAACACGTTAATGGTTTATTATGGGCGAGCCCAGAAAAGATCCGTCAAGAGTGGCATAGAGTGTAATAAAAGGAATACCTGAGGGGTAGTCTACTATTGTAATATACTGTATAAAACGATCTAAGATCTTGCGTTTTAGTGAAGTTACTGTAGCAGTAGGTTATATATGTAAAGGCCCATGGGCCTGTTAAATAAGCAAAGAAAATATCTTTAAGGAGTGGCATAGATGTAGTTAAAAGAGTACCTGAGGGATATTCTAGAGAACAAAAAAAGGTTGCATTTACTGTCGTCCTTGGCTCGATTATCACGCCCAAAATTTGTCCTTCTTTCGTTAAAACCTTCACATTTGTCACAGTCTCGTAGCATAGAAATAATCGACTCTTTTTGTCTTTCCTTCTCTGGGATCCCGTTTTTTTGTTATTTAATCACTTTCATCATCTTCGATTGATTGAGTGTGTTAGAGGAGAAACTAGAGAAAATGGTTATGGCTATGGATCGGATCGTCGTTTCCCCTTCTTCTTACGTCTATCATCCTTCTCAAGCTCGGGGATCCAGATCTTCCAGAGTTTTCATGGCTTCTACTATTCGCTCTGCTACTACGTGAGTTTTCTCGCTTCATTGTTGAAATCGTGGCCTTTTTTCTTTCTTCCTTTGGTTCTTCGAATTTGTCCTGATCTGGGTTTTTGGATTGAGTGTCGATGATAAATCTCTTGATTCATTTTCCTGATGTCAACAATTTTTTGCCTAATGCAATCTCATTTCGTTTTTACTTTGTTATAAGATTCATCGTGACGCATTTTTGCCTCGTTTTTGCACACGTAGCTGTACGTGTGGGTATCTATGTAAAACGTAATGCCTAAGTATCGATTTGAGGACGAAATCGAGATATAATCACGTGTATTAGTATCTGGCTCGTGAAATGATGAATTTGCGTCATTTTTTTTTTTTTTGGTATTTAAAATCTTGCAATGTACTGGGTTTCTGATTAATCTGAGAGCTTGTTTGGATGGTAAAGAAATTTCGTTTTGTTCCATCTTCTTCAAAAAGTAATTGATGCAAAGGGCAATCTTTATCTCGTTATCTACATCATCAATTTAATATTGGCTAATCTCTTCTTTCCCTAACGCATGCATGAATTGTTTTCTGTTCTTGATACTCTATCACTTGGTTGTTGGCCCATAAGACTACTCTGCTAATCAATTTCTTATTATTTATTCTCCTGTTTTCTTATGTTAGTCCTTTTTAACAAATTCACATACCTCCAAAAACATATAAATGGTTTTTTCTATTTTTCTTCAGATGTGAGTTTCCTTATATTTGTGTGCATGCTGCATACATGCGTGTCTATGTTACTATGTATGTACATATATATATATCATATTAGATCAAGTATTGGGACTTTTCTTGTGTTCTGTTCAGAAGAATTTCACTTGAGCTTGCTTGTCTTTTACTGCATTTTCCCATTGCTCTCATCTTGTTGGGATCTCCTTTTTCGAGGTGTTTCTAAATTTACAAAGATTATTACTTGTTTGCTAATTAGTTACCTGAAAACGCGGAAATTAATTATATCTACTTGCTACTTTGAAACTTTAGTGATCTGTCTTCTAATTCTGGTAACTGTTGTGGGAAATGAAAATTCATGTTTGAAACTTAATTTGGTTAATTACAGAGAGGTTACGAATGGAAGGAAACTGTATATCCCTCCTCGAGAGGTGCATGTCCAAGTGAAACATTCTATGCCACCACAAAAGTTGGAGATCTTTAAGTCCTTAGAAGGATGGGCTGATGAAACGCTCTTGACTTATTTAAAACCTGTTGAGAAATCCTGGCAGCCGACCGATTATCTTCCCGAAGCTGAGTCAGAAGGATTCTATGACCAAGTCAAGGAGTTAAGAGAAAGGTGTAAGGAACTTCCCGATGACTATTTTGTGGTGCTTGTTGGGGATATGATCACAGAAGAAGCACTTCCCACCTACCAGACGATGTTGAACACCTTGGATGGAGTCAGGGATGAGACAGGAGCAAGTCCTACTCCTTGGGCGATATGGACGAGGGCTTGGACTGCTGAAGAGAATAGGCATGGGGATCTTCTTAATAAGTATCTTTATTTGTCTGGTCGAGTAGACATGAGGCAGATTGAAAAGACAATTCAGTACCTGATTGGTTCTGGAATGGTAAGCTCCTCTGATATTTTTTGCTTTAAGATCTTTAATAAATCCATGATGCTTGAAATTGCATTTGTGCTGTAGTAAAGAGTGACCTAGGATTGAAAGACAATCATTCCCTGCTTATTTGAATTGAGTGTTAAAATTGGGTAGGATGGAAATACAATCATAAAACATGTAGCTGTTTTTACTTGTGTTGTCATTTGGTTGTCATTTCTAGGTAAAGCTTGTCTTCAATCGCAAATCTTCTTGTTTGCAAATCAATCATAGTTTATGTTTCAAATTCTGAAGATAGAGTTGAAACGATTCCTCTTGAGTGCCACCTTAATTACTTATACGATTTTTCTTTTGTGTGTCGAGTTTGTATTCCCAATTTCCCATATATGATTGATTGTCTTATCTTCTTAGGATCCAAAAACTGAAAACAACCCTTACTTGGGTTTCATCTACACTTCCTTTCAAGAAAGAGCGACCTTCATCTCCCATGGAAACACTGCCAGACTGGCGAAAGATCGTGGAGACTTGAAACTTGCACAGATATGTGGGACCATTGCTGCTGATGAGAAGCGCCATGAGACTGCTTACACCAAGATTGTAGAGAAGCTCTTTGAAATTGACCCTGATGGCACGATCTTGGGCTTGGCTGATATGATGAAGAAAAAGATCTCAATGCCTGCACATTTAATGTATGATGGCCAAGATGATAACCTGTTTGAGCACTTCTCAACCGTTGCCCAGAGGCTCGGTGTCTACACCGCCAAGGACTATGCTGATATTCTGGAGTTTCTTGTTGAACGGTGGAACGTTGAGACTTTGTCAGGCCTTTCTAGTGAAGGACACAGGGCCCAGGTAGATTTCAATATATTTTCAGTATGCTGACTTGTGATGAAACCTATAAGTTTATGAATACTTCTTAGTAGTTTTTGGTCATGAATACTATATTAGCTGGACCGCGTGGTCTGTTTTGTGTATTTGAAGGTCTGATCAGGACCTGAACTTGAATTCTGACTCTATCACTGCCTTTGGACAGGACTTTGTGTGCGGATTACCTGCAAGAATCCGCAGAATTGAAGAGAGAGCTCAAGGAAGAGCCAAAGAAGCAGCCAAAAACATACCATTCAGCTGGATTTTTGGTCGAGAGATCAGGGCTTAAGTAAACAATTTTCTCTTTCAAATTATCCCCAAGTAAGCCATAAGTTTCTTCACCAACATCTCACCGATGAAGGACAAGTTTTAAGACCACGAAAGTTCATTTTAATATGTTTTGTTTCATTCAGAACTTTGTAGATAAAGTTATGTGGTTAGGTTAAGTTTCTTGTTTGAATTAGTCAAGACCCAAAAAAGCTGTTTAGTGTTCGTAGTGATAATGTCTGGTTACCAAGAACAAGACTTATGAGTTTGCTTTTCCTTTTTGATTCTCTTTTTGTTGTATAAGTACTACTAAATAATGTTCTTTCATAAGTAAAGAATGGTTTGTAAAACTCAACCATTTTCTCTCTGGCTTGTTTAGAATTTTCTTACTTATTAAGACATATATTCAGAACAGAATCATCAACAATGTAATCGACCAATTCAATTCTTCAATACCCTGAAAACAGATCAAACAAACATTTGATACAGACTCGCCCCTGAAACTAAATCATTACAAGAAATCATCTCCTTTTTAAACTTGGAACGGCCATGGCGAATCCTTGAGAGTCTCTTCACTTTGAACCTTACCAGTCCTCTTCATAGCAACTCCATTGTTGTTACCACCACCATCGACATAAGCATAGTACTTCAAGAAGAAGGCAAGAACAAGAACGATCCACTCAAGGCAAAATATCACAACACAGAGACCACCAGCTAGTTTCAAGATCAAAGACGCTTCTTTTTCACGGACATAAGAGTTAAGACTCTCGAGGAAATTGGAAGTGTTGGTGAAGATGAGAACAGAGACTGAGCCTTGGAAAATGGCGGTGAGGACGGTTGCGATCATGTGTGCTGCGTACCACCGGTTCTTACCGTAGGATGCGGCTGCACAGCCAGAGACAGCAGCTGCGATTGTGGTGGCGTGGAGGAGGATGAGGAAGAAACCACAGAGCGAAGGGATTAGGCGGAGAGAGAGAGTGAGGAAGATGCAGCTTGAGGATGCACCGAGAAGGATGTAGTTTGAGAAGAGGAAGAATTTGTGGGTGTGGTAATGAGATTCTTGAATCGACTCTTGTGGTTGAGGAATTAAACCCATGACGATGGACTTTTTAGATAATTTTGGGTTTTTGTGATGGAGAAGAAGAAGATAGCTTGTGAATTGTGATTGTGGGTTTTTGATTTTGGGGAAGATCGGAGTGGGTTTATGTAGAGAGAGATAGAGAGAGATTCAAACGGTCGGATTTTCCAAATATGACCGTTGAGGGACAGATCATGAACAGAGTAGGTGTTGTGTAACGGCTAGTGTTTTGCTTTTCTTAATTCAGAACAAAACTTGAAGGCCCAACGGGCCTTAGTTAGGCTTCCCGTTTATCCGAGATAAGGATTTTTTTTTTTCCTGACGAGTGTTTGGTCAAACTCAACAGAGAGATACGATTGAGTTGATAGAAAACAAAATTGAACTATATTTTGATTCGGTTCAAACAGTTTTTTTATATATTCTTACCCAATCAAACGGCGCTTCATTAACAAAAACTTTTGGAAACCAAAAAGTATGATAGAAACCCGAATTGAACACAAGTTCTCTATTGACCGTATAGCTATTTCGACCGGTTCAAGCGACGATGGTCTATTCGACCGGTTGGATTCCTTTTTTTGGTTAGAACCGGTTTTTTATGATATATTTTTATAACCACAACAAAGATGAAACTTAAAGACCGTTTTAATAAAATTGAAACAGAGTAAAGTCTCGATGAAACTATAACTGCCAGAAACAAGGCTGTTTCTCTTTTCCTGTCACTCTCAGATTGTAAGAAGAAGAAAGATTCTATTCAAGATCTTAGATTGCTTCTAAAAATTAAAGATCATGTCGCCTAAAAAACCAACTGATTCATCTACAAAACAACAAAGCTTTGACGAAGCTCGTTGGGTCATCAATGTCCGAAATTCTCTCGACGCAAATCTCGATGAACATGATCTTGATGAAGTCACAGTCAGCATTTTCACTGTTCCTAAAGCACTGATGCGTAGCCATCCAGATTCATACACACCTCACCGAGTTTCGATCGGACCTTATCACTGTCTAAAACCAGAGCTTCACGAAATGGAGAGGTATAAACTAATGATCGCAAGAAAAATTCGAAATCAATGTAAATCTTTCAGGTTTCATGATCTTGTAGAGAAGTTGCAATCCATGGAGATCAGGATTCGAGCTTGTTATCATAAGTATATCGGGTTTAACGGCGAGACTCTGTTGTGGATAATGGCGATAGATTCGTCGTTCCTGATCGAGTTTCTTAAGATTTACAGTTTCAGAAAGGTCGAGACTTTGATTAATAGAGTTGGGCATAATGAGATTCTTAGAGATATTATGATGATCGAGAACCAAATCCCGTTTTTCGTTTTGAGGAAAACGATCGAGTTTCACCTTGAATCGACGGATTCAGCTGATGATCTGTTGGTCTCTGTTCTCACGGGATTATGCAGAGATCTCTCTCCTCTCGTTATCAAATTCGACGATGATGAGATTCTGAAGGCTCAATTTCATGAGTATAATCATATCTTAGATTTCTTGTATCAGATGATTGTTCCGAGAATCCAAGAAGATGAGCTCGAAGAAGAAGAAGAAGAAGAAGAAGAAGAAGAAGAAAACAATGGCGGAAACAGAGCAATTAGGTTTCTGCAAGAGATTAAGCTTCGATTCAAAAGGGTTTTCGCATCTAGATCTGCGGATTTAATCTTGAGATTTCCATGGAGAATCATATCAAATCTTCCCGGATTCATCGCTCTGAAACTCTCTGCGGATTATCTCTTCACCAGACAAGAAAACGAAGCAACAGCAACAAGACAAGATTCATCATCGGTTTCGATTCCCGACATCGAAAAGCCTCCTCTCGTGGAAGAACTCACAATCCCATCAGTCTCCGATCTCCATAAAGCCGGAGTTCGATTCAAACCAACAACAAATGGTAACATTTCAACGGTAGCATTCGATTCAAACTCGGGTCAATTTCACCTCCCTGTGATAAACTTAGACATCAACACAGAAACCGTTCTTCGAAACCTCGTGGCTTACGAAGCTTCAAAAACTTCAGGACCATTAGTGTTCACTCGTTACACAGAGCTAATAAACGGAATCATCGATTCGGAAGAAGACGTTAGGTTGCTTAGAGAAGAAGGCGTTCTTGTGAGCCGTCTCAAGAGTGATCAAGAAGCAGCAGAGATGTGGAATGGTATGAGCAAATCTGTGAGGTTGACCAAAGTTGGGTTCTTGGATAAGACTATTGAGGATGTTAACCGGTATTATACCGGACGGTGGAAAGTGAAGATTAGGAGATTTGTTGAGGTTTATCTTTATGGTTCTTGGCAGATTTTTGCGTTTTTTGCGGCGGTTTTGGTGTTGATGTTGGTTTCGTTGCAACTACTCTCTCTGGTGTTTAGCTCCTTGAGGTTGCTTCGGTTGAGAACCGGTTAGGTGAGATTGCAATTGACGATGATGTGATTTGATTGGATTTGGTTTGGTTTGGTTTGACTGTGGTTCTCACATGATTTGGGTTATGTCAGAATGGTTTTGTAGTGTGGTTCACTTTATTTGTGAACCATTTTGGTTCTGGTTGGTAACTGGTGAAGTGATTAAAAATATCAATCACAACTTCGTCGCATAATTGCGATTATTTTTTAGCCATTCTGTCTATTTAAGACTATCTACATTTAAATCTCGATGTATAATTTTCTTAAGCTGGATAAAATGTTAGATTGTGGCTTCATTATTTTTGGTTTATGAAACGTAGAATATAAACACCTGGTTTGGTTTTATACAATTTATGTAGTTATTTTTCGTATAATCTATCTTTCATTTGAAAAAATAATCAAAAATCAAAAAATTTCAACTATGTTTATTTTAATTTATCTTGATTAAATTTATTATGTCTTTTGGATTTTCAGTATGGTATAAAAAATTACATTTGGTTTAATCGAAGTAGGAATTTTTTTTCTTTCAACAAAAGTCCTCCTTTTATTCCTTCCAATTATCTCATTAAATACTTAAGATCGAAGTTGAGAAAGAGTAGGGTTTTGGGGTTTAGAATCAGCAGAAATGTGGAGATCCATTTTCTGGAGATCGTCTCGTAATCTCGCCGTTACTCGAATCTCGACGAAGCAGACGCAGACTCCATCGCAGACCTCCCTTTCCAGATTCTCATACGTCGAGTCGTCTGGAAATGCTTCTGGCCGAAACCTCAGGTTCTTCTCCGCGAGCCCTGCGGAAGAGAACCCAGTCTCGTTACTTACTGATGAGATCCCAGTCCCGTCAGCCGCAGAGCTTACCCTTGAAGAATCGAATGCTTCAGATTTGGGTTTTTCCGAAAGTGGCGATTTTGGTGTAAATGGTACTTCCGCAGAAGCCGTTGGAGAAGATGGATCCGTTGTACAAGTCGGGGATTCTCGGACCGACGAGGTGTACCAATTTGACGACGAAAAGTTACAATCTGTATTATCCTTGTTACGGAGTGATGCAGAGTCCTTGGAGTTTGGTCTGAAGGCGCTCGATGTCGATTTACACTTAGATCTTGTGCTCAGAGTGTTTGAATCCCCAGGAATTTCAGGTAAGAATTTGATTAGGTTTTTGAGGTGGGCAACTAAGAAAGAAGAGATTACTGTTACCACATCGCTTGTAGAATCTCTTGTGGTAGCAATTTCTCGTGATATGCGTAGATTGGATGCTTATGGTTTGTGGGATTTGGTTAAAGAGATTGGTGAGAAGGAGAATAGTACTGTTTTGAATCTGGAGATCCTGAATGAATTGATAGCCTTGTTTGGGAAGCTTGGTAAATCCAAAGCTGCTTTTGATGTGTTTAGTAAAACCGAAGAGTTTGGCTTTACTCCGAATGCGAAAACTTATTATTTGACATTGGAGGCGCTTTGTAAGCGGTCATTTATGGAATGGGCGTGCTCTGTATGTGAGAGAATGCTGAAGAGTGGTGTGTTACCAGAGGGAGACCATATTGGTAACATCATAAATTGGTTTTGTAACGAAGGGAAGGCTGAAGAGGCTTATTCGGTTTACGAATTGGCAAAGACAAAAGAGAAATTCCCGCCTCCTAAATCTGTTGCTACTCTGATTAGTGCGCTCTGCAAGAATGATGGGACTGTCGCTTTTGCTCAGGAGATGTTGGGTGATTTATCTGGAGAAGCTAGGCGACATTTGATCAAACCGTTTTCGGATGTTATCCACAGTTTATGCAGGATGAAAAATGTTAAAGATGCTAAAGCTTTGCTTTTGGATATGATTTCTAAAGGGCCTGCTCCTGGGAATGCGGTTTTCAATTTGATTGTCCATGCTTGCTCGAGAACTGGAGATCTTGATGAAGCAAAAGAGGTTTTAAAGTTGATGGAGAGTAGAGGTCTGAAACCAGACGTGTACACATACACCGTCATCATTAGTGGTTACGCTAAAGGAGGGCTTATGAATGAAGCTCAAGAGATTCTAGCAGAAGCGAAAAAGAAACATACGAAGCTTAGTCCTGTGACATATCACACACTCATCCGAGGCTACTGCAAGATTGAGGAATACGATGAAGCTCTGAATCTTTTGAATGAAATGGATCGTTTTGGCGTGAAGCCTAATGCTGATGAGTATAGTAAGCTGATACAATCCTTCTGCCTCAAAGCTTTGGATTGGGAAAAAGCAGAGATGCTGTTTGAGGAGATGAAGCAGAAGGGCTTGCACCTCAATGCGATTACTCAGGGGCTTATAAGGGCAGTTAAAGAGATGGAATCTGAAGCCAAGGTAACCGAAAATGGTAATTTACTTGCTGCAGCATAGAACTCGATTTGATATTTTCCCTTGTTATAACAATCTGAAGATGTTTTTCTTGGTTTAAAAATCCTAAAAGATACCTTGCTTGTTCTTTAGTTACTGGAATCATCTATTGTAGCTCCAGCATTCTCCAATAAGGTTTCATGGTGCTCAATCCAAGTTTTGTTTTAGCTTTTGTTTTAAGAGGTGCATGATAACCAAATTAAAGGTAGCTGTAGTGAATCAGTTTACCATGGTTATTGTTCGGTTTGCATTTGGTTTTTTAAAAAGTAGCTTTCTTTTAAACGAGTTTTAGCTCAGTTTTGGTTTCGGTTTAATTTTGTTCAGTTGAGAAAAGCGATCATCATCATCATGTATAAAAGCTTTAAATTTTACAGTTATCTCTAATCTTTGGTGAAACTCTTTGTCAGCAATTTTGAAGGAAGTGTCACTGTATCTTTCAAACTAATAGAGAGAGAGAGTCAGAAAGTCAATTTTGAAATTGTTCTCACACTTGTATAGTTGTAAATTATCGGAATTAAAACCCAGTTCTCTGAATAATCGGATCTTAATTTTTTCGTCTGAATGTTATTAGCCAAAATAATCAAATTGAAAAGAGTGGAAAAGAAACAAGAATAAAACAAAACAGTGCAATGATACAGTTTCATGCTCGAGCTTCATCTTCAAATCGGCAGATGAAGCTTTTGTGAGAAGCTTGGAAAAGAAAAAAGGAGGATTATGTTACTCTGTAATAAATTGAATGTAAGCTAAATATTAGCGGGAACCTTGTCATCTTTGACCCAGCCGGAACACCACGAATCTCGTACTCCTAGTCCTTGGCCGGACCAAATCCCTGAAATTTTAAGCTAAAGATCCAAAATTTAGTATCAAGATTCTCCCGAATTGGGTTTGAAGTAGACGATGAGCTTCGAGGGTTTCTTTTAGGAAGAAATGAAGAGGCTTTTGTTTGATTGTGTGTCAAAAGTTGGGAACTTGAATGTTTTTCTTGAGACAAATCAATTTAGGACAAGTTGATTCCCTTGGTTGAAATTTGGGGTATTTTTGGTCTGGAGTCAAGGAATGTTTTAGGATCGTCTGATGAGCTTTTTGAATTTTTAATGAAGTCTAACAAAGTTTATACAAAAGAAAAAAATGAAAATGAGAAAAAAACACAATGCAACATCATAACCATAGATGATAGTTTGTTCCATGACAGAAGCACGAATTTAGTCACTGAAGCGTATAGGACGATGCGCCTTGGAGAGCTGAAATCAGAGAAAAACAGAGATGTTAGATTCTAGTTTTCAGGTTTTCCAACTCAAAAAACAAATTGATACCATACCAGTTCCTGGCGTTGTGCTCGGAGTCTGAATTCTTCTTTATCTTTAGCCAACCTTCGCTTGAGTTTACTGATCTCGATCATAATAAAATACGGACATTATATTATGAGATTGTTACCCCAAGCAAAGTAACCCAGATAACCAGCCATCACCCATGAGGCAACCCAAGGCCTCTTCCTCGGCACCAAAGATGAGTCCCAACTCTTGAAGCCCGTCACGATAACTCTCTCCCCTGAGACAAGAATAATCACAAAAATATTAATATCGAATTTGATGCGGAATCAAAGAACGTTACCGTTGCTGCCACCAGGAGGCCATGAAGAGAATTTGCGAGCTGCTTGGTGAGACCCACCTCTGATTATCTGCGCCACCACGGCTCTCAGATTCGGCGCCATGATCGGAATATTAGGGTTCGAAAGGGGTATAATATGATTAAATGGGCCTGCGTTTTCTTTTATACTGCTATACTGTTAGGCCCTAGCCTGGTTGGTTCAGATGATTCGATCGTAACGAGATCCAAATGGAACGTAAGGTTGAACAAGAAGCTACGAGATTTGAATTTGAACCCCATCAAGTCTGAATAAAACATTCAGGTTGCTGTCAAAATGTTCTACCACATTCCCTTACGTACACCAATCAAGGATCACTGATCTAGAATAATATATTGTTAGAATCATATCACTGAAACCTTGTAATTCATTTTGATCAAATCCAACCAGACATATATAAGACTCACATTTATTATTCTTTGTTTTTGCGAATCATCATCTAGCATCACCGTGAATAAAAATGTATGTAATCTAGTTCAAGAGTTAGGTGACCGAAAGGTTCAATAATCACACATACCATAGCCAACAAGACTTGATCTACATGCATCGATTCCTTTACCAATTACCAGTCTTTTTCTTAAACTGTATATTGGTAACTAAGCATGTGGAAATCGTAAACAATAATCATAGCGCACAAGGCCCAAGCAAAACATCATGCCAAGATTGATCCTGCGACTTGATGAGAAGAACCCTAAACCCATGCAAATCCAACCTTCTCATACATCCCCATTGCAACAACACATGTGTCTCTCCCACACAGCAATACTGTCTGAAATTATATATTTAATAAAGTTACAAAAAGGGAATTGTTACCCCAAATACAAGCTCGCATCAAGAGAGAGGATTCATCTGTTCCAGATATATAATTTAATTCCTTAATTTATTAATGCAAAGCAAGCTTGGAGATAAATTAGAATTTTGGGTCAGACACCAAAGCAGCTCGTGATTTCAGTCCACGACCCGCCAAATCAGACCACGCCTTTTCCGATCGCTCGAAGAGTTTATCAGTCCTCCTCAGCCTCTGAAAACACAAGATGAGATGATGAGGATGAATGGTCACATAAAGTCATTCAAGTGCTTCTTGATTTTGTTTTGTTTGATTTTATCAGTCTTCCAGATAAAATAATAGCACACATACATAATGGTCATTCATTCAAGTCAAGTGTTTCTTGATTTTGTTTTACCTTTTGCCGCTTCTCCTCATGTTCCGCTGCAGAATCGCCCAAGATATAAGCACCTGATTATTACAAGCTGATTATTAATTCGAGGAAAACTGGGAGGATAAAACGTCTCTCTATCTCTATCTCTATCTCTATCTCTCTATACCTAAGCCATATCCCACAGCCAGAGCCAAACCTCGACGAACGAACCACACGACAACCGTCTCTTCTGCTCCGTTCGACTCTAGAAAAAAAACACATGGAAACCTCACGCTCGAGAATTTGATAGGTTTCATGCGGAATCAGAGAACCTTACCATTGCTGCTACCACGCGGGATTGAAGAGAAATTGCGGCCAGATCCAATCGATCTCGAATTTCGATGAACCTGCAGCGAGACCCAATGGAACAAAGAAATCAGACACAAATAGGGATAATCATAATCAGATACTCGATGTACCTGCGCAATTACGGATCTCAGATTTGGCGGCATGATCGGCAAATTAGGGTTCTGCGCCTCTGATTTTCGTTGTTTCTTCCAAGTAATGGAAAATATGGTCTTCTAAGGTTCCTTCTATCTTTAGCAGTCCTTTGCCTGAGTTTTATGGAAAAACGAACTGAATAATCTCAAGCACGCTTCTGCGCCATCATCGCCAAATTAGGCTTCTTTTCTTCGGAAGGGGGTCACATATGGTTAAATGGGCCCTATCCCGGTTTTTCTTTTTAATTTCTGGTTTTTGGTTCGGTTGGCTTGCCGGATTATTTCGGTTTAAAAGTTTAAACAGAGAAAAACAAAAAGTGAAAGATGAAGAAAACATTTTAATTTCTCAAGAGATCATTTATTTATACAAAGCTTGCTTGGAGATAAATTAGAATTTTGGGTCAGACACTCGTGATTTCCCGCCAAATAACATCACGCCTTCTCCGATTGCTCGAAGATTTTCTCAGATGATGATGATGATGGTGATGAAGTAATAGCATGCTTTTTTTATCCGCGTATACTTCTCATGATCGGCAAATGTATAGGGTTTGCTCCTGTGGGGTGACTTCTTCTTCCTTGACCATTTTCTTCATCATAGTTATACATTCGGTCTTATCACTATTAATGATTCAATGCTAGTTCATAACAAAAAAAAATTGTAGTCATAAATAATACAGATTCTTTTATTGAAAACAAGTCACCAAATTCTAACTACCACTTTGTTCTTCTTGCCTGAAGAGAGAACAAGACCTTTACCTTCAATTATATCTTCTTCTTCAACTCTCTTATTCTCATCATCAACTCTCTCATTGTTCATATAAATCCCACCTTGCTTCAACATTCTCCTTGCAGCAGATTTGCTCTCAAACAATCCCGCAGAAACCGATAGATCCACTATCGAAAAACCCGAGACTCGATCAATAGGCAGTGAGCAAGAAGGTATATCCTCTGCAATTCTCTCAATCAACTTCCAATCAAGCTTTGTCTCAGCTCCTGGTCTTAGAGCTTCTGTTGCTTTAATGGCTTCCTTCAAACCCTCTTCACCATGTACAAATCGGGTTACTTCTTCAGCGAGTTTGATTTGCGCCGTATTAGGGACATACCCGGGCTTCCTCATCTGATCTTCCAAGATCTTTATCTCATCCAAACTCAGAAAAGTTAGAGTCTTTAAGAAGCGTATCACATCAACATCTGCAACTGAGAAGAAGTACTGATAGAATTTATAAGGTGATAACATCGAAGGAGATAACCAGATTGCTCCTTCTTCCGATTTTCCGAATTTCGTCCCATCATTTTTCAGTAGGAGAGGAAACGTTAGCCCGTAAGCCGCTTCTTCGGTTTGGAGAATCTTCCGGATCAAATCTGTTCCAGCTGTTATATTCCCCCATTGATCACTCCCACCTATCTGAACATTGATCCCTTTGTTCTTGAACAGATGAAGAAAATCATAGCCTTGCAATAACTGATAACTGAATTCAGTGTAGCTCATGCCTTGCTCTGATTCTAATCTCTTCTTCACACTCTCCTTTGCCATCATAGATCCAACCCTAGCAAACTTACCCACATCTTTCAGAAAGTCGAGCAATTTCACATCTTTCCACCAGTCATAGTTATTCAGAATCATATAAGAGCTACCCGAACTCTGGTTGCCACCCAGAATCTTGACAATGATGTTTCGAATCCCGGAAATGTTTTTCTCCAATGTATCGGTGTCAAGCTCAGGTCTTTCTAGGCTTTTACCAGATGGGTCACCAATCCGTCCCGTGGCACCACCAATTAAACCAACGGCTTGATGTCCACATCTTTGGAACCAAGAAAGCACAATGATACCAATTAGATTACCCAAGTGTAAACTCTCAGCCGTTGGATCAAACCCGCAGTAGACCTTTAGAGGAGCTACGTTAGGACCAGAACAAGCAGACCTGAGATTATCGCTGGTGATTGACTCTAGGAGTCCTCTTTCTTCAAGTATATCGACTACATTAGGTCGAGAAACAGCTTGATTTTCTGTCTCAAGAGAGGAAGTAGATTGAATTGAGCACTTGACAGAGGAGAACAGAGGAGTTGTACAAGTGGAAAAAAAGTGAGGAATTTGGACCCTTCTGAAGAAAGTGGCAAAGGATTTCTCACGAAAAACGAGTAAAGAAGCGGCACGTGAGGGAGATAAGAAGGTTCTGGAACAAATAGGCAAGATACTCCTTGAAGCAAGTGTCATTCCTGTTGCATATGCCATAGATTTATATGCTGAAACCTTTCTTGAATAGCCAAGCTGGTACCTACAACTGCAAACCAAATAGAAACACCATTAGCTGAATTACCGATCTGCAAACATATGCAAGTAAATGCACAAGTTGATCTGATAGAAAAAATCTATCCTTAGCTAATTTTAAAAACGGAAAAGTCAAGTGATTGGAATGGAACGATTCGATCAAGCCTCACACAGGTCATCTATCTCAGGGAGGCAATTTGACGAACACCTTGTGGGCATTGACAATACAGTCGTATTGCCCCCAAAAACCGCAGGAACGAAATCGTTCAATCTCCAAAAATGTAAACTTTAAACCAAACTATAGAGGAATCCCCAAAATTTACACCAAATTATAAAGGAATCCCCATCACTGCATCTCGCACCTTGATGAGAAGAGACCCAGAGAAACTAGTTGGAGATAACAAAAAACAAATACATTCACAACTTCAACGGAATTACAACACACCTAAATGGATAAAGTTTCCACACAATTAAACTTTCAGAAGATGAAGTGAAAGAGCTTACTGGTTTGCAGCTCCGGGAATGGAATTTGTTTTCGACCTTTAAGGCTTTGCCACAGATCAATGCTTCAGATTATTTGAAACCAAGATCAACCGAAGAATCTCCGGTTCATTTTAAAATCCGGTAATACATTCGATTTGATCGGTTTAGATACAAAACCGGGATCCTCAAAACTTAAATCACTCGAGCCTTTCTGTAGAAAGTAGAACCCTTTCGAACAAAAAATAATTTCTTGGAGCAAATCAATGGTTTGGGGTCTCTTTCCCGTTGATCCTCTTTCAGGTTCGATTTACTGCTCTCTTTCTCTACCACTATCTCAATATTTTCTTAAGAATGTAGATTCGTATTGGCTTGCAAGTGAACGACTTTATTTGCTTCCTGTTAAAAATCTTTCACCATTACGATAATTTTGGCCCAGTAGTTGCAGTTTTCAACGAAGTTATGTTCTTCGAAATACCCAAAACCTCTTTCTTTTTTTTCTGAAAAAGACCCAAAATCTCTTTCTTGACTCTAAAGTTCTCCTGGGTCTTGCTAAATAAGTGATTTTGTGCTAGCTTTGATCTTGATGTTTTAAGAGTCTCTACTTAATTAGTTGTGAAATATTCTGAGTCTGTGTCTCAGGTGAAGATAAATACTATATCTTTTCGAAAGGAAATTACAAGATTGGTCGGAAAGGTATTGTTACATACTCTTCATTTTCTTCATCTTCTTGGTCGTTGCTCCGATAATGATGGTTTTTTTTTTCTTCATGTAGGATGTGATATAATTATCAATAAGGATAAGGGGGTATCTAGGATCCACGCAGAGTTAACTTTCGATGCAACAGCTGTTTCAACCTCTCGGAGGAACAAATCTTCTGATACTTCATTTGTTATCCGTGTCAAAGATTGTTCAAAGTATGGGACCTTTATCAAAACTGACCTCGGGACAAAAGATAAAGTACATGAGCTACCTGATAAGGAGAAAATTCTCAAAGATGGAGATGTTATCACATTTGGTACTGGTGCAGCAACTTACAGGTATTCCTGGCTAGTCAAATGTGATGTGTTTGTTGTTGTTGTTCCGAACTTCCGATGGCATATACCCGTGCCTTTTACAAATAAAATCATTGCAGGTTGTCTTTAATTCCGCTGGTATTGTATTTCTGCCCTTCCTCTGAGACCTTTAACTTGGATCGGTCGGTACAAGATGCAGTTTCATCCATTGGTTCGTGAAAAACCTTATCTCCTGCCCAATGCAAGTAAAGTTGGTTCATGTCGTTTCATATTATCCGTATTGCCTGAAAATATGTTGATATTCAGGTGCTCATATTGCTCCTACCTTGAGTGAGGAGTGCACCCATGTGCTTGTTGAGCCGCGTATGCAAGTGAATGAAGCTCTGGTTAATGCAATTTTAGCCAAAAAAACGATCATTTTGTTAAATTGGGTTAAGGTATGCCTGAGAATTCCATTGTCACTCATCGTTTTTTGTTTGTTAATGGGTTTTAACTTCAGTGGTTTGTCTAGCTTCTTGCAGAGAAAAGTATCCGCAGCGAAATTCCTGGAAACAGTCAGTGAGTATTATCTTAATGTTTTCCCCAGTTATACAACAAACTCTGCAGTTACTGACATTGCTAATTTTATCACAGGTACAGACCATCAGTGATGGTGGAAGAAGCTTTGGTGGATGTAATGGAACCAAACGTCCGTGAAAAATGTCTAGAAGGATTTACCTTTGTGTTGGAACCAACAGACACGGTATAATCTCTTGTTTGTCTAAAACGAATCCGTCTAAATTATTGATGAACAAGCATTTGCCTATTCATGCCTTGTTCTTTCGCTCTTTCTTTTTTTACATTTTTTTTTATTTTCTTTATGCAGTACAGATTTGGAAGCAGGTTCTCATCTTTACTAAAAGTATGTGGCGCAGAGACTGTTGCCATAGCAGACATTAGCTCCATGAGTCAGGTTTGTGCTTTTGTATTGTTTTGCTCATTTGGTCTTCCTCTAAGTAGCCCTAACAACCATAATCAAATTTGTAGGATTCTCAGTATGGAGAAACTAATCGCATGATATGTGTCATCCCAAAAAGTTCTGGAGACAAATTTGGCCGTTTGAAGCATCTCAGTTTGTTATCTAGAGTGAACGAAATGGATTTAATATGCGCTATCTTGTCCGGAGATCTACCTTCGACTTCGTTGATACCACCGTCCGGTGAATACACAAAGACAAATATATTTGCTTTTCTTGGGATTATATAAATCGCAAAACTCTTATCTTTAAACATCCCCTGTTTGTAGTTGTAATTTCATCATCGTGCTCCACGGATGAGACAGTGGTGGCAGATTCTGATGCTGACGAGGAAGAAACAACATCATCTGTTCATATGATCGATGCCACTGAAAAGGCAGAAACACCAGAGAAGCCTGCTGCTATTGTAATAGAGGAGAGTCCTGTTGCGATATTGGAAGAAACTATGAATGTGAATGATTTTAAAAGCGTAAACTTATTGGCAGATACTGAAATTAAAGGCTACAGTGATGAGAAGAACCCAAGTGATAGTGTCTTTGATGTAACAATCCGAAGGGATCGAAATGATGAGCCTGAATGTGGGAACTCGGAGATTATCTACACTCAAGATCTTATTGTTAGGGATTTGCGATCAATTAGAAATGTTCGGTCTACAGGAGAGGAAGGAGTTGTTGACTTCAAGCGATTCAGAAAGGTAAGACATAACCTTTGGATTCTGGACAAATGTTATGTTTGCGAGCTGATGAATTTTGTTTGTTTCGTTAGGGGAATGTTACATCCGGAAACAGCTTCAGTAGCCTAATACCTTTCGCCAAGTATCCATACAAGTAATCTCGGGTCTTTTCTTTGCTTGTTAGCTCCTAATGTTTTCTCCTCTTTGTTTACTTAACCGTTTGTTTTGGTGATGCCAGAGAGTATGATAGCGAGGAAGTGACAGATTTTATGAAAGAAGAGAAGAAGAGGAAGCAGATGGAAGCCATTGCAGAGGACTTATTTAACAATGAAAAGGTATCAATCAACATCATCTTACATCGAAATCTAGAGATCATCCAGCAATTTTCTTACACTTATATATCAAAATATGCAGGCTAGAAAGCGTGGAACAGCTGGTTCCATTCGTGGGTTACTCTCTCGAGGTTGAAGGTTTCAAGGTGAAATAAAATGGTGGTTGTGGGATCTTGCTCTGTAATTTCCCAGGGTTGTCTGTTCTTCTTCAAAAGGTCTAAGCATTCAGCTTTTGCTTCATGGCAGGAGCATTTCAAGGTGAATCAGAAGAAGAAGCCTCTAGAAGAACGTTTGAGAGTGGTTGGCATGATTCTGGTCTCTGGACCATAAGGAACTAATCAAAAGCTTGCCTTTTTTTTTTGTTCTTCATGACTGGAAAGTGTAGATACATACACATATATATATATAAAACTATAATCATCTTTGGTTTATCTGATGAAATCAAAAATCCCTAGCTTAAAACATGTGGCCGTTACTTCTCTGTTAACTCGAAAAGATACAAATTTTATCCTTTCTCTTGTTCTAATCACAAGCATACAATGGAGTGGCCATGGTCGGCCATCGCTGCTCCTTACCCTTCTTCTTCTTCTAGTTGCTTCTTTGCTTCTCCGAACCTTTGCTTGTCTGTTACTGGACGAACGAATTTAAACTGTGCAAACAAATATCCACCGAACACTCCGATTGAACCCTTGCGACACAGCAGATTCGATTCGAAGCATAATCTGGTCACCGGTGTGATCTGTAAACGTCGAATCTATGGAGATTCCGTTGTCCGGAGAAGCACCACAAGCAACAAAAATGCGGAAGAGACTGAATCATCACCTTCTTCGTCTCTAGATTGCGTCGGAATGGGATCAGACGTGGAGTGCGTCTATAACGGAGAAGATGAGGAGAATCGAAGCTCTGGAATTTTGAGCGGCGGAGAAGGATCGTTGCTTGAATGGACGGTTCTGATTTCACCCTTCTTTTTCTGGGGAACGGCGATGGTGGCGATGAAGGAAGTATTACCGATAACCGGTCCTTTCTTCGTGGCTTCGTTTCGGTTAATTCCGGCCGGTTTGCTTCTCGTTGCGTTTGCGGTTTACAGAGGCAGACCTTTGCCTAAAGGAATCAATGCTTGGCTCTCTATCGCTCTCTTTGCTCTTGTGGACGCCACTTGTTTCCAGGTCTGATTACTTGACCTGAGCCCTAAGAGTTCAGTTGATAAATTCTTGTCTGAATGATAACGATGATGATGGTTCAGGGATTTCTTGCTCAAGGGTTACAGAGGACTTCTGCTGGTCTAGGAAGTGTAAGGAAGTTTTCTCTCTACTACCTTGTACTCTTTGTCCTAAAATGACCAAAAGTTTTGAGACTTTCTTGGTCTCCTCTACCGCGATGCTTTCGGGTTGCTAATCCGCCGCGCTGCAACTTTCTTGCAGGTTATAATTGATTCTCAGCCACTGACTGTAGCTGTATTAGCATCTTTCTTATTTGGCGAGTCCATTGGATTAGTGAGAGCTGGAGGTTTGGTTCTTGGGGTTGCTGGACTTTTGCTTCTTGAGGTAAAAGATTTTACTTGATCATGATCTTCTAAACCAAGCAATTTGAGGATATGTCTTATTCACAACAGGTTCCATCAGTAACTTCAGATGGTAATAACTTTTCCTTGTGGGGAAGCGGAGAATGGTGGATGCTTCTTGCAGCTCAGAGCATGGCTATTGGCACGGTGATGGTTCGATGGGTCTCAAAATACTCGGATCCAATTATGGCAACCGGCTGGGTAATGATACTTTATCCTTGCTCTTTCAGACCGTATCTATCTCCATTTCTGTTCAATGGCTTGTCTCTCAGAGTTCTCCTTGCAAGAACTAAACTAAACATGTCTCAAATTCTGTCTGCAGCATATGGTTATCGGTGGCCTTCCTCTTTTGGCGATTTCCATAATAAACCATGACCCGGTTTTTAACGGCAGTCTTCAAGGGCTATCCACAAATGATGTCATAGCACTTCTCTACACATCCATTTTTGGCAGTGCGGTTAGCTACGGTGTTTATTTCTACAGCGCTACTAAAGGTTCTATTTTACTGCCCTCTCATGATAGTATCGCTGCTACGGGTTTCAGATTTCTGATGTCTCTTTTTGCAGGAAGCCTGACTAAACTCAGCTCACTCACCTTCTTGACACCAATGTTTGCATCAATCTTTGGGTAAGACCAAAATCAGCAAAAAACAAATCCATGATTCTGATCACTAGTTTCTTCTTTTAGCCATTGGTTCGTATTCTGATATGTTTGGTTCGGAACCAGGTATCTGTACCTTGATGAGACTTTCTCCTCGTTGCAACTGGTCGGAGCAGCCGTCACTTTGGTTGCTATATACTTGGTGAACTTTCCGGAAGGAAACGACTGAGAATCTCTCTCAGTTCGTCATGCATTTTCAAAGCTTCTTATGAATGTAAAAACATCAGTGTATGTAAAAGAAGTGAATAATCATAGTTTAGTGTTAACCATAAGCCAAGTTTCATATTAACATAACATAGCAAACGGAGTTGCACAATTCGATACAGCATAAGCATATTCTATTACTTTCCCCACAACAATTACAATCAGAGATCAGTCATACTCTCCAACCGGACCAATCTGGTCAAACTGGTATGAGTCATCCGGGTTAACTTGTTTTCTTGTCCTCCGGTTTACTTTCCATCCCAACCATATCATCCATATCAGCAACTAGTCTCTCCACAGGCATCTTGCTCACATCCCATCGCATGCCTATGTCTGAAACCAAGCGACTGACGCAGTACATGCCATAGCCGGCCACAGCCAAACCACCAAAACCTGATACAAACCTGAGTGGTGAAGAAAGAATAACGCTGGCAGCTGCCACCATTGAAGCGGCTTGACCGCTCCTTCCCACATCAGTGTTTGCTACCAGCAAACCAGTTTTGCAATAGATGGCAAAATCTTCACAGTTGTTCTTGAAAACATTGTAAACACCGAAACCATTTTGCAAGAGGAAGTTTGCACGGTAAATGACTTCTTCCGGAGGATCTGAAGCTGCTATTGTGCATATGCCACCTCGAGGTTTGGCAAGAAAAATAGCAGGAGAGACACTGTACTCGAAGACGTAGAGATCACCTCCAGCGAGGAAGCAGTCGAGACAAGAAGAAATTACACCACCAACCTTGGATCTATCTCCACAATTAGGACATGGGCTGTCTCCATGATTTGGGGATGAACTAACAATGATCTTGTCCAAGAAAGTCCCAGTTCCAGTCTCTTGACCATCCCCACGAGTGAAATGGTTGACTTGTCCATCACCTACATAGATTCCTGCATATCATACCCATGTAAGTTAGCAAGATATATTACATCACAAAGAAAAGATCCCAAAAACATTTTCATTATGTCCCAACGAGCCTAGGAGTGGGCTAAAAGCCACACTTTATCTATAAACGTAATGATACGAAGGGGAAGTTAAAGAAGACGGCCAATAACAATAGAGCATGAGCAATGTTCAAATGAAGCCAAAACTTCAAACTTATTCCACTTAACACACTGCGATTCACAGTTGCATCTTTGATAAGAGCAGATTTCACAAATCACATTGCCCAATTCAAGCCTACGATTACAGAACGTGAATTCCAAATCCTAGCATCGTGGGAATCTATAGAATAAATGAGAATTGAGCCTCATCGAGTCTAAGGTTGCTGTCAAATGTTAATACCACATTCCCTTACAACGACCAAGGATCAGTATTTAGGCTTCTAACAACAAATAATTGTTAAAGTCATATCATAGAAATCTCCTAAACCTTGTATTTATTTTGATCAAATCCAAAACAGAAAATGTCGTATTATTCTTCCCCAATTTTGAAGCTTTCGCGAATCTCATCAGTTAATCGAATTGAGATAGCTACGATTTGAAATAGAATCATCTAGCATCACCATGAATGTAAATGTATGTATCTATAAATAGAAAGAGAGAAGGAGAGAGAGATGGTAGTACCGTGATGAGCGTAAACATAGGCCTGACGCCATGAATAGATGTGATCGCCTGGTTTCACTTCATCTCTGAAGATTTTGTTGGAGAGAAATCCCATCTTCTCGAATCCTCAAAATCTCCCGCCGACGAAGAGAGAACCAGAAATTGGCGACGGAGAGAGAAAGAGAGAAGAAGATCTGATTTTGCTTAGTGTGTGGGGTTTTCTTTCTTCCTTGGATTTATTAAATTTTCAAAAAGGAATATGTTGATTGACCAAAAATGGAAAAACAAATAAATAAAAAAACGAAGAGGAGATTTTAAATTTAATTATAAAAGTCTTGATCGAAATCTCTCTCCTCCCGAAACGACACCGGTTCAATTTTGTTGTGATAATACGCACATCAAAATTATATGGAAATAGTTTAGGGGATTGACTTTAGTAAACCCTCTCAACTTTTGCTTCCCAATCTATTTTCCCTTGGACTTTTAGGCTCCCCACTAAACCCTCTAAAGTAATAAATTTCATCATTAAACCACCCAAACTTATTATTTCTAATTAATTCCACATTTGCAAACGAAT